>ML781081.1:182868-205667 GCA_009831015.1 Picea engelmannii
CACATTTTTGTAAAAGAATTACCTCATTTTATTAATTTCCAAAAAGAGGCCGATTTGGTTCAAAGAGGGGCGACCTAGGGCTTTGTGTTTTAAATAAATGATGCATTGAAACTCAATTTGAAGACATGCAATTGAAAGAGTAAGGGATGAACACCTACCTGGTTCAAACGGTGTGCGAAATGATCAATCGTAGCTCCGGCAGTGAGAAAAACAAGATTTGCTCCAATTGGAATTCTCCAACACTCCACAAATCCTTGCAAATGAAATGGTAAATAAGTTTCCAAATCAATTGTTATTTATAGAATTCCATTTTTTATAAGGTATGGTTGTTTTTTGGGTTTCTCTAATGGTGTAAATGGCTTCACTAAACTCTGGTTTGTAGTTTCTGGCATCGCAGGTTTCTTGGCAGTTCTTATGAATCATTCACCTTGTCGTATTTATGAGCATAGTCTTAGTTTGTTCTCGAGCTCAACAATATGAGAACGTAACCGAGTAAACTTTTATCTCTTTTTCGGACCCGTATGGATATGATCACACGAAAAAGGAACCCCCCTGGAGTCTCCTTTAGACCCTTTTCAGACTCTCTAAATATGAAAAGATTGTCGAGTAATCTTGCTTCCTTTCACACTCGTTAAAAGGTTAGAAAGGGCGTCTTTCGAGCGATAGTTTAACCCTTTTTCGGTCTCGTTGGACTACTGTACGAAAAAGGAACTGAGAGAGTTCTATTTTAAGTGTTTTTCCAAACTCTATAATCCCAAAAAACCTTCGAATTTTTTGTCTTTGGACTCGTTAAAACATACATCGACAGACCCATATGGGACCGAACCCTTCTTCTGGTTCGTTAAACAAAGGAAGAGGAACTTACCGAAGGTAAGTTATATCAAGCATGTGTTATCCTCCTCGAGCTCATTAAATCAAAAAGAGGTACTCATCTATCTGGATGGGGGAAAAATTGAAAGGAGCAAGCCAAGCAATCTTTTGAGAACATCATCCAGCACTTCTTAGAGTTGCCCTTGAGCACGACACTTTGTCACCTGCACATATCATAATCTGCTGAACCTCTGCACTGAGCCAATCCTTTGAGTTTCCTTTCACTCCTTTGGGTCACCTGACACAAGTCACAGTATCCACTACATATTTTTGGTCCATGTCATGTTTTTCTGTCGTGCCTCAGTGTTCAAGGGAAGTATCCGCCTCGCGAGTCAACCATCCCAAATATCTTGTCTCAGAACCTGTGTCAGTCCATGTCCATTCGATCTGCCAATTACATCTCTATGTCCATTTCATGTCACTGATGGGGGATACATCAAGGCCCTCCCTCGACGAGTTTATTCCTGTCGACTTCAACACATTATCCGGGAATTAGACTTAGAAACAGGCTAGTACTTTGGGACCTGCATGCCTCAATGGCAGGCCTCCTCACGTTCGACAGTGGGTTTACATCATTGACCTCTGATCGAACGATCCCATGAATGTTCGAACTCAGCTCATCTATTCACATTCGATGGAATGTACTAAGGTACCTTGGGAATCATTGACATTAATGATGATCTCCCTCGCACTTGTTAACGGTTTACTTCATTGATCGGTAATCAAGTGGTTTCTGCCATGTTCGACATCAAGGCATCCATTCACATGGTCAGATTCGTACCATATTGGGATTGGTAATAAGACCCTGGGTTGAGTAATCACTTTGATATATGCTTTGCCCAGGTTGCGAAGGAGTTTTTATTGGACAAAGAACACATGCAATGTTACATAGATCCACTTTGTATTGGTCGTGGCTATGTCTTGTCATCTCGTAGATCCACTGTGTATCTTTCGTGGCTACGATCAGTCTGAATCATCAAAGTATAGATCCACATTGTATCTTCGGTGGATATACCCTTTTGTCAATGCAATTATGGATCCGAAGTGTATATTATGGCGGCCATACCTTACAAGTCTCGATCACCCAAGCATAGGTATGCCTGCCTTGGGTTTTGAAATATGTCATGATATTTGTTGGATGTTTGTGTGCAGCTTCCGTCAGGTTCTCCAAGTCTATACCCTTGCTTGAACGTCTACAAAGTATTTCAGTCATCAGTTCATATCTTTTGACTTCATTCTTTGGGGGGCATTCTGTTACACGTCAAAATTGCTCAACTAGATAAGTGTCGCATTGTCCCTATCAATCGTCGTAAGTGTCGCATCTTCCCTACAACTTTCGCAAGTGTCACAAGTTGGTCACTAGTGTCGCAAACGATGTTCAAACATAATGCCATGATAACGACACTAAGTAAGCACTTATAACATCTCACATGATTGATTTGAAGGAGGAGAACTGGTTTACTAGAGTAAAATAACTCTTGACACCTGAAAGGAACCCTGAAACAAAGGTTTGGAGGGGGAACGCTCCCCTACTTCAGCTCCAGAAGCACTGGCGCTCCTCTATAATGCTTCAGGGAGCGTTATAACACTCCCCAGCCCCTTTTGGAGGAGCGCTTCTCATCTTGAGAGCGCTGGCGCTTCCCCAAGGCTTACCAAGGAGCGCTACAACGCTTTGATGCCCCTTCTAAGGGAGCACTCCCTATTCTGGGTCAGTTGTTAGCCCGTTGAGGAGAATGAGGAAAGGATCTTTCGAGGTTAGAAGGCAGTTGTGCTCGAATTCTTGGTTTCATCAAGAGATCCCTGACCTAAGGAGAAGGTTCCCAACTTTTTCTAAAGATAACTCAAGAGGTTAAGCCCCTCTTGACCTATATAAACAGGCTCTATGATGGTGGAAAGGGGGAAGAGTTGAACATATGAAACTTATGATCTTGGAGGAAACTTACAGTCAGCCAAAGGAGAGTGATCAGTGAAGCTGCTGTTATCCAGGTTGTGGATCTTTCAGGCAATGGTTAGACGAAGGGGACTTGACGAAGCTGTCGCATTCACATCTACGAATTGTAAGTACTGCTGTCGTTATTCTCATTAATATGACACGCTTGGCCTGTTTCTTTCTAGTTTGTGTCTGATGTTACATGAACTTGTCATTTATTGATAGATCTATTTTCAAGCTAATGTCAATAGAGTAGGAAGTGGTCGTATCTTGTCTTGTCCACAGAGCTCAGCGAGGAGCAAAGGATTGGAGTGCAACTCGGAGCATGCAGGGACAAACGTCGATTGAGAGGTACTTCTGTTATGCTTCCTTCTCATGTATTAGTTTAGATAGATTTGAAAGGAAGTCAATGTCCACGTTAAGCATTTTTCTGTCTAGGGTTAAGGTCAAGCCTTAGAGGCGATCTACCTGTCCGCAGGGAGATTTTCCTACAACATTTAGACTTTCAACTTAATCCATTCGCCTTTAGTCTTTATCCCCTTACCTCTCACAAAACAACACCTCAACTCAACTAAGAACTGGAAATCAGAACCACCAGAATTCCCTCACAAGCACCAAATCACCCACCCCACGAAAACAAGATGATCAATTTCTAATGAGGTGCAAAGTGATGGTAGTTTTCAATTGATAGATGTGGAAGATTATCTAGATTTACAAAACTAGGAAAAAATTTCCATTTAAATAATGTCAACAATATTTGCTCTATGAGGTTCCTTAAAAATCTTATTGAAATGATTTTTTTTCACCTCAACCATCTTAGAAAACATATGATATTTCCCTCTGACCTCATTCTTAACACTCCAAATTGTATTTGATATTTTCATCATCTTTGCATAGTTGTGAAAAAAACAGGTGTTTTCATCTCCTCGTGCTACCCAAGCTGCTCTAGTTTTTTGCCTCCATTTTGATTCTTCCTAGTCAAGAAACTCTTTTTTTCATGACCCTAAAATATTTAAGTTACTTATCTCTTCTTCATTGAAAATTCCATTCATGTTAGGTTTGAAAATGTTAGAAATTTCTTCTTCCAGTATCCATGTCTACTCTTATGGATCCTTGAATTTGGATTTGGCCCACTCAACAAATTTTATTTTTAAAATTTTAAAATAGTCACTAAATTAAAATGTAACAGATTCCTCCAACTGATCGTCCATATGTTTCCATTCACTATCACACAAATCCCTAAATTCAATATCCTTAGACCAATGCGAGTTGAATTTAGAAGGGCTTGGGGGATTTTTATTCTGCCTCCCCAACTAGGAGAAATATGGGAACATGAACAAAAATATGCAACAATCCCCTTTGAACTAATCTTCATCAAAATAAAATACTACGATGTAAATTGTTTAAAATTTATATCAACTTAGTAAATAAAATGAATTTTTTTACCATCCTTGCACACACAAAAGGGTTGTTATGATATGCAAGCTTGTTTTAATTTTTTTCATTCATAAGACTTCTAGGTAGCTATGGAATCTATGTATTGTAAGTTAGATTAATCAATAAGATATATTAGTACTTAAATTAACTTAGAAATTCATCTTATAATAAATTATATTTAGAAATCTATTATAAACTAAAACCTCAGCATTGAATTGGGCTTGCCAACTATTTTATATAGAATAGGAAATATTTGTTGTATGTGGCATGGAATATTGGAATTTGAAACCATATTATATGTCATGTCAATCAAAATGGGAACAATAATCTGCAACAAGAAGTTGTTGAGGCCATAAATTCAAGGTTCATTACAAAGGTA
Organism: Picea engelmannii; assembly: GCA_009831015.1. NCBI lineage: Eukaryota > Viridiplantae > Streptophyta > Pinopsida > Pinales > Pinaceae > Picea > Picea engelmannii. The sequence goes on from ML781081.1 coordinate 187,485, forward strand.
AAAAGATCGAGCAATTTGGACTTACTAAACTGCTTATAAGAACTTGCTTGAGTATTGGGATCCTTATGGGGGACACTTTTTTAGTGAGATTTAAGACCCAAGTGCATATTTTCTCCTTTCATGTAATTTTTTTGTCTCATGTAATTAAATTTTTTTTGAAATGATATTACATACCCATTAAGGCCTTTATTTCATTTCTCTTGAGGGTTACAACTATTTGCATATTTCCAGTGATGCATTGCAAACCTATTTGTGTGTGTGTATCATACTCATAAATATTCAAGGAAAGGAATATGGGGACACAATGTTTGAGAATCACTAGAGTGATTCATCAAATTTCAAAGTACATTGGGGTAGAGGACATAGGGAGTTTATTTTATATTGCGTATACATAAGATATATAGAAAGCATAAAAATAATTGTAATTTTATTAATAATGAATTATGACTAATAACAAATGAAGACAATGAATCATCCAATCATACAATTTGAAATTTAAATAGGTCAATCCACAGATCATATAATGATACATTCATACAATACCATATGAAAATAGCTCGTGACATGTCTTCTCCTTACAAGTGTTGCAATAGTCATTTAGAAACATTAAGCTCAAATGTGTTGCAATAGTTCTTTGGAATCATTGATGTCAATTTGAGTCTTTATAAGATAAGGTAAGGTAAGACAATTTTAGTAATTTCCAATGAATGACCATAAAAGTAGGTCAATGAGACTAAAACAACACATTCAATGTAGGCACAAAAAGTGGGAGTGAAAAAGCAACTCCCCAATCAATATTGAAAGAAGAGAGAGAAATAACTAAGTGTCTATCAAAAAATTCAATGTTTAACTAAGATAAGATATAAATAATGCAAAAGTATAAGAAACATGATAGAAATTTAAGAGTATCAACACTGAACAAAAGAGATGATGTCAAGGCTTTCTAGTGCTCATGTTGGCTACTAAGGGTGAGGCCTTCAAAGGAATACATAATCCTATGGAAGACATGGAGTGGAATGATCATCCCTCCCTCAAATATTAACTTATTCCTTACTCTCCATATAAAAATACATGCAATGTAGGCACAAAAAGTGGGAGTGAAAAAGCAACAACCCAATCGATATTGAAAGAAGATAGAGAAAGAACTAAGTGCCTATCAAAAAATTCAATGTTTAAATAAGAGAAGATATAAATAATGTACAAGTACAAGAAATATGCTAGAAATTTAAGAGTCTCAACATTGAACATAAGACAATATGTCAAGGCTTTCTAGTGCTCACGTTGGCTACTAAGGGTGAGGTCTTCAAATTCATATTTAATGGTGAAAGGCTCTCTCAAGGGTAGGGGCTTTAGAGAGCATTTCACCATTAACCATAAGCCTTCCATCCACCTTTCAACATAAGAATTTCACCTTTATACTTTCAACTTAATCCATTCACATTTAGCCTTTAGCCTCTCACCTCTCACAAAACAACACATCACCTCACCCAAGAAATGGAAATCAAAACTACCAGAATTACCCTCACAAGCACCGGATCACCCACCCCAAGAAAAAAATTTGGTCAAATTCTAACGAGGTGTAGAGTGATGGTAGTTTTCAATTGAAAGATGTGGAATATATAGTAACACCATATGTGTCAAACCAAATTCATCATCCAAATAAATATCTAGGGTTTGCAAATGTAAATATCCAGAAAGGAATAGATCCCAATACAAAAATAGAAAATACAAACAAACATCTAGGGTTTGAAAACACAAATCTATTTACCTATGACTTTGCTGTAGAAGGCCCCTGCAAATTCAAATTCTTACTTCATCTTTTGAGAAGTCTCCACGTCCTCTCCACAAAATTTTTATCCACAATGGAAACTCCTTATATACATATACAACCTCCAATGCTTGAATTAACTAAAACCCGTCTCCTCTGGTCGACTCCAATCTCCAATGGTCCAATTAACTAAAATCCCTCTCCTTTGGTCGGCTCCAGATCCAATTTGGAGCTCACTAGATCCAATACTTCTCACGGGCTCCAATATTGGACAGGAAAGAAACCCAAAATATACCTCCCTCTTCCCCGTCAAATATTTAACACTGCACGCAATCCCTCTGCATAATATTGGTCAGGACGGAAACCCCAAATACACCTCCCTCTACCCCATCAAATACTTACCATTGCATCCACTCCCTTTGTGCCCATTGACTAGCTGTATAATTACATGAAACCCCAACCACACCTCCCTCTGCCCCGTCGAATATTTACCACTGCACCCATGCCCTCTGCACCCATGGACTAGCTATATAATTACTTGAAGTGTGCCATATTCTCCCATCTTCTCCACGCCCTCATCAAATTATGAAGAACACTGTATTCTCCCACCTTCTGCACCCTTCTCAATTCTCTGCACCCTCATCAAATTATGAATGTGATCAATACCCTATTCTCCCACCACTTCAAAGAGTAGCCTGAATACATTAATTTTCAACATTTATCATATGTCATGAAAGTATGCCGTGAAATGATAACAATGAATTATTATAAAAAAAATATTACAATATTATAATATTATGATATTACGAAATATGATATATTTTTCATAACCATTGATTAATATATTTTAAATCATCCACATAGCTATAGTGTATATAAAGTTTGCAAATTATATTGTGTAACTAATATTTATTTGGTTGTGTTTACCCGACAATCAAATTAGTTATTTATTTAGTCATTGTTATTTGTGTGACAAATTATTTAGATGTGCTTTTTTCCTGACAATCAAATTAGTCATCTATTTAGTCATTTGTAACCGTGTTGCAAAAAAATAGTACAATTTAGTCATTTTTTCATGTCGTGACTGAAATTTTTAGTTACGTAGTCATTTATTTTCCAAATTCTACTAGTGTTCCTTTTTCATATTGACAAATTCTACACCTGCTTACAAATTTATGAACCTTGGTTCTCATATTTGGACAAAAATAAAAATGTTTCAGTTGTTCATAAGTTTTATCATGCCCTAAATGACCAGCTAATCCTCCACTATGCTTTTCTTTAATCGGATTTTCCCTCATAAAACATTTGGGAATACACAATTGACTGTTTTTGGACATCAATCCTTCCTATAACATGAATTATGTCCACTTACTTTTGTCCCTAACTGTTGGATTTGTGAAAGCTTCATATGCCTCCTTAAAATATATATCTTCTCCATATATGTTTTTAAAAAGTTCAAATCCCATGACCTGAATTTTACCTTCCTGAATAATCAGATTCCTTCTACTGAGTGCATAAACAATTCTATTTTCTTGGCCACTGATATGTTTCAGCACAAAAGTGAAACTTTTTAAATATTCCACCCATTTGGCAGGCTTCTGGTTTAGCTTTGGCTGCTACATAATATACTATAAGGCATGGTTATCAGAATATAACACAAATTCTCTAGACATTAAATAATGTCTCCATTTCTTAAGTGCTTGTACTATAACATAAAAATCCTTGCCATATGATGAATACCTTTGATTGGCCTCATTCAATTTCTCACTAAAATAAGAAATAGGATTCTCTTCCCGACTTAATACAACTCTAATGGCTACACCACTGACATCACACTCCACTTGGAATGACCTACTAAAATCTTGTAACACTAATACATGATTTTCTGTGATCTTTCTCTTCAACAACTGAAAACCTCTTTCAACTTGCATAGTTCATAAGAATAATTGCTTGTCCTTCTTGACAGTCTCTATCCCACTAAATTTTTGAATAAATTTCCTATAAAAACTAGCCAATCCATGGGAACTTCTTACCTCAAAAACATTCTTGGGAGAAGGCCAATCTGTGATTGCTTTCACCTTTTCTGGATCCATCTTCAAACCATCTTTGGATATGAAAAAACCTAGGTACACAATCTATTATTTCATGAATGAACACTTCTTCAGGTTGATAATCAACTTCTCTTATTACAATATATTCAAGACATAATTCAAGTGCCTTAAGTGTTCATCTCTATATTGATTGTACACTAGAATGTCATCTAGATACACAATCATACATTTCCCAATAAAATATTTCAAAAACTCATTCATTAGCCTCATAAAAGTGCTAGGTGCATTAAACAGACTGAATGGCATAACTAACCACTCAAACAACCCTTCATTAGTTTTAAAAGATGTCTTCCACTCATCTCCTTCTCTAATTCTAATATGATGGTATCCACTTTTTAGGTTTATCTTGGAGAAATACTGAGCTCCACTCAAAAAATATAACAAATCATCCATACGCGGTAAAGGGAACCTATACATGATTGTGATCTTATTGATAGCTCTAGAGTCCTACACATCCTCCATCCCCCCATCTTTCTTTGGACTCAATATAATAAGTATTGTACATGGACTTAGACTTTCCTTAATTAGTCCCTTGTTCAACAATTCCTAAAATTCCTTTCTGATATCCTAATTCTCTCGTGGAGTCATTCTATAGAAAAATTTGATTGGAAGATTTTCTCCAGGGATCAAGTTAATATGATGACTTATCCTCCTCATAGGTGGAAATTCATTAGGTAAATTATCAACTATGATATCATTGTATTCATTCAACAAATCCTGAATTTCCAGTGGCAAATATGAAACGATAGTTTTAGTAAGAATTACTTTAGGTTTGCAAATTGCTACAAAACTCACCTCATCTTCCTCCATTTGCTGCATAAATTCTTTTCCACTCATCAATAGATCCTTTGGATTGTTATCCTCTAATGTGCCCTCATCTTGTAATGGTACAAGTGTATGCTTTATACCATCCTTATCAAACCTATACAAATTCTTTATCTAGTATCATGCATGGAATTTATGTCAAACTTCCATGGTCTTCCCAGCAGTATGTGACATACATCCAAAAGCATCACGTTACACACAACTTTGCCTTTATAGATACCAATTTGCAACTCTACCTCACACTGTTCATTTACTAACAATTGATGACCCTTTTATAACCAAGACACCTTCTATGGCACATGATGTTTGGTCTTCTTCAAATCCAATTTATCCACTACTTTTGTGGACACTAAATTGTCAGTGCTTCCACTATCAATGACTACCTTACAACACTTACCTTTTACTTTGTAGACAGTTCTGAACAAAGCCTTCCTTTGTGCTGGTTCATTGATCTCCTTCATTGGTTTTAGCAACACCTTCTTCAACAATAAGGACTCCTCTATCTCAGGAACATTTTCAACTGCTGGTGCATTTTCTTCCCCTTATTCTACTTGAGCAATATGAGCACCTCTCTGGCATGAACCTTCATTCTCCAAACATTCAAATGACCCATGACCCAATTTTCCATATTTGTAACATTTATAGACATCCTCCTTGCCTCTTCTTCTACCTCTTCCTCTCGAAGAAGGTCTTCTTCCTCTAGAGTCACCTTCTCATTGTCCTTGGTGACTTGAGATACTAGATCCATCTTTTGTGTTGTGAAATTTCCTCTACCAAATTGTTGTCCTTTCCCTATAGTAGCATTCTTTCCTCTTCCACTCTTCTTTCTCATTAATTTCTCCTCTACCTTCAAGGAAAATTGATAAGCTTCATCAATATTCTTAGGGGATAACATGCTCATTTCATCTTGAATGTTCATTCTAAGACTATTTACATATTTGGTTGTCCTTTTTGTAGTATCTTCTACATACCATGCTCTCATTTTTATCCTATAGAATTCCTTTGTGTATTATCTAACAATCATTAATCTATGCTTACGATTTTTCATTTGTCTAAAGAAATAAATTTGATAATCCTTAGGTAGAAGCTTACCTATAACATTAGCAACCATTCTGTCCCAACTATTGATCTTATGCTTACCTTGCCTTTTCCTTTCAGCCTGCACAGTGTCCCACCATAAAGTTGCATGTCCCTTCAATCTGGTAAAAGAAAACTTTAATTTCTTCTCATCATCTATCTCTTCATATTCGAAGAATTTTTCCATGCCATTGATCCAATCAATCATCTCCTCGACATTCAGACTACCATGGTAAGTATATACCTCCGACTTTGGTATTTTATTATCTCCAAGAACTAATCTCATCATCCTGATCTCTGCTATTTCCTCAACAACTTCCCTCTCTTCATATGGAGGTTCACTCTTTGATTCACTAACATCTCCAACATCAATATTCCTCTGTCTATCACTTTCAATGGCTTCCAACCTAGCTTGCAATCTTCTTATTTCTTCTTCTAATGCTTCATTTGCTGCTAGTCTTCCTCTTTGACTAGCTCGACCTCTGCCGATTCTATGAGACATAACTTGACATAAGTAATCACTTATATATCTGAACACTTGGTGTTGTTCCTACTCTGATACCACTAATGGTGCAGGTGATAAGAAAATTCTTCTTCTCATATAAGTGTGAGATTTATCTTCATTTAACTATATGTGGATCTTCACTAAATTTGGCATAAGTACCATTCAACTGGTACTCCATTCACTAGTGCTCATGTAAGAACTAAATCCAAGTCATAAAATCTCAAGCATTTGATCAAACTACAACTAAAGCGCTCACTTATTAAAATACTAAACATTTACTATTAAGCGTTGTTATCAAAAGTTGACTTCCATAAAACCATCACTTCAAGACCTTACACTTCATATGGTTTTGAAGGAATTCACTATGAATTAAAATTGGTCACCCAAACAAAATAACAACCGTCAATTATATCAAATCAACACGAGGGATTCTAAATAGACTACGATTCGACCATATCAAATAGATCTGAACCCTTAATCAAGAAGAATCCAATGATGCACATTGTATATAGAGCTATGAGTTAGGTTTTAGTTGCTATTTTAGGGGTTTGCAAATATGAATTGAACACAATAACAACTCATCGGAAAAAACCAGAGATCATTGCTATCTCTTCAAATCAATAGAGGTCACCCTTCTCCAAGCAACGATTTTAGTCTAGTAGTTGAAATTATATGTTGACCAATGAATCTTGAAACAATTTTTAAAGGATTTACTCCTGTTAACTTCAAATCTGGGCAATGAAACTTAGCACCATTATAGTTGCAAGGATTTATAGCTGAGGTTTCCTATTCAACCAAGAAGAATTTCCACCCAGATGTATATCCACAATAACACGATTTTAGTAAGTAAAAGTTCACTCTCATGTAACCATATTGCCTTTTACGATTTATACAGAGATTAAAATAGCTTAAATCCACAGAGATCTTTCAGAGGATTATATAATACATAGAAATATTATAGAGCATTCATCGTTGGATTGGAGTATTTGTGTCGTTATTTCTCTAAACATACAAAGTATCATTCATATCTTCTTAGGATTCTCTTGATTCCAATCACACCTTTACATTCTAAATCACACAGATTTATAATACATTCTAATCCTATCGAGATCCATAGGAATATGATCTTTTAACCAAAAATAATAGATATCCTATCTACCGTATTTATCTAACTGACTAACACAAGTAAGGAGAAACTGTCTTTCTGTTATTCGAATGTTATCACAATATTTTGATAGTCAATATAATTTATTGAATTCAAACCCAACTTCCTAATTTCAGGAAACCAACTCCCTTTGGAAAACTGAAATGACTTTCTAGAAGTTATCTAAAGTTGAATTTGACTGATCCTCCTGCATCAGTATCATACATTGGCTCATTAGAACTCTTGGTTGACTCAATAAAATGATAGATGTAGGTCAACTTCAGACAAAACGTAGTTGATTTGTCTTCCAAATTTTTAAAAATGACTATATTGAAGTGCTCCGACATGTATTTTGTATATCCACTTTATTGGATTCTTGACTGAACTGGGACACATCATAGTGTCAAATTCTAGTAGTCGGTCATTAATATAATGGGACAATGTGACACAACAAGGGTTCACCTTCAAGCATTTACATTTTGAAAAACCATATTGTTGGCCCTTGACCAAGTTTTGGGAGTTTCTTGGTCATGTTGACCTATTTTTAGACTTCGACAGCCTGTCGAAGGAGGAGCACAAGATGAAGCAAAGATGACGGGATCTTGGCCCCCTTTTGGGCCCCTTTTAGGGTTTTTGGGAATATGTAATGGGAATGGGATGTCGGCCCATGGGTTTACCCATGTTTAGGCCTATTTTGTATGTATAAATAGAAGGATAGACAATGTAAGAAAGGAGAGAATAGTACATCTATGTGATGTGAATGTATGCTAAGTGTGAGAAGAGTCTGTAAGTGCTTTGTGCATGACTGTAAGAGACTTGTAGAGCTAAGTGAAGATCCTTGTAGCGGATTGTGGAGAGCTTAGTGCTATAATGCAAGGAAGAAGGATCTAGTGAGCTATGCAGATCTTCTGTCCTATGCAGAGTAAGGGTTTTGATGGCTTTGTGCTTGAAACCGATTGACCAAAGACAATAAAGAAGAACAGTTGGTGGACGTCGCCCCAGGGTGGGGGTGAACCACATAAACACTATGTTATGTGCTTTGTGTTGATGTGTTCATATGTTATATGCTAAGTGCTCTGATATGTTTAGATATATCTATTTATGCTTTGTGCTTATTATATGTGAGAATGTTAGATCTGATCTAGATAGTCATTCTTAGTGTTTGATATTCTCATTTTGATCCATTTGTATATGCTAAGTGCTTGAATACTGTGTATTAGTGTGAATAATGCGAAGCTCTGTTGTATCAGCGAAGTGAATAGTGATTACATATTAAGGAACTGATGGTGATAAGATATGTATTAAGTATTATAATCACATATCTATGTCCCAGCTAAGGTTACAGACACCTGAGTCTTGCAACCACCCCTGCCTCTACCTTGGGTGAGACTTCATTTGCTTCGTAGGTGTTTTCGAAAGGCTCGATAGTTAGGGATTTGTTGGTGCACTGTTGTAGCGTTGAACCCTGGGTCTGCCCCTGTGCCAACAAATGGTTCTGTTGCCAGGAGTGAAACTGTGATTACTGGGAACTGAGGAAGAAGAAGCTCTGTGCAAAGAGCTATGCCCTCGTGCACAATGTTCTACTTGATTTATAAATCTCTGTGCTAAATAAAGAAGGTCAGATCTGAAAGAAAGAAGCTCGATCTGAAGAAAATAAGATCATATATGAAGGAAAGAGGCAAGATATGAATGCTTGACACTCTAAAAAAGGTAAAATTAAGAATTTCTAATTAAAAGAGGTAATATTTGCAAACCTTGTGCTCTGATAAAGGTAAGAATAGTTAAGCTGTGCTCTGTAGAAGTAAGATAAGTAGAAATTTTTGTTTCTAGACTATGGATCTAGGTATGATTGATAGGATTTGTCCTAGCCTGAAAACTAGGGAATTAATAGATGAAAGAAGGTTTGATATGAATAGATCTGATAAGACTAGTGAAAGATATGTTATAACAATGCATATAAAGAATGTTTGGACTAACAAATAGATGCAGGATCATAGAAAGAATTTATTGGAGGTTAGCTCCCATAATCCTAGTGTGCAATATAGAGGGGGTCAGGGATCATTTAAAAGAAAGAGAGGATTAACCCTCTATTACAGTTGCAGAAGACCGGGACATCTTGCTAAGGAATGCCCTGGTGGAAGACCTAGTTGTCTTTGTTGCAAAGCTCTAGACCATGAAGTGTTGGATTTCCCTAGAATGATTGCTAAGCTTGAAAACATGAACATAAGACAAGAAAAACCTAAGACAGATCCATAAACTAAGGCTACAACAGAACCCCAGAAAGAATCAGAGAAGGTATTACTACAAATGAAAGAAACCTTGGATGACCATCGACATGTTAGACTATCAGAGATTTTTAAAGACAAGGAGTGCCTTGAAGAAAGAATAGGGGACTTTGACGTTGACTATGTTCTAGATGAGGAAACACAAGTGAATATCGTGATAGAAAGAACTTGGGAAGCTATAGGAAGGCATGATATGATCCATTCACTAGGAGGAATAGGGTTACTCAGAGGAAAACTGGTAAACCTGTGTGGGAGGCTCGCTCAGATACCTATGACTGTCAATGGAACTTCGATAGAAGAATATTTTGAGATTATTCAATTTATTGAGAACCGCACCCCGTTTACCATGTTAATAGGAAAACCTTGGATTGATAGAGATCAAGCCATATGAAAAGAAGAAGAAGAAGTTTGGGAACAGAAGAAGTAAGAGTTAAAAGTTTTCATGACCAGAAAGATCACACAATTGATTGAAGAACAAGAGAACAGATCGAAGATGTTTAATGATAGTAACCCAGCTGTCGAAGTTAAGAGAACTCTAGAGAATCCACAGAATATTGAATTACCTATCCTAGACAAAGAAGAAGTATTATCCAGGAACCCTAGGGAAGAATCTCAACAGCACGAAGTGACTAAGACCACAGAAGACAAGAATCAGAATAGAAAAAGAACTGCTGAGACAAATCTCACTCGAAAAAAGGATTGACAATTAAGAAAGAAGAGGGCTAAGACTGCAAAGTTACAGGAGGTTCTGGAGGAGACCTCGCAGAAAGAAAAATTGTAGAATTGGAGCTTCGTCGGGATATCAGAACAATGACACGTGGCACTTTGCCATGACGAAGAAATATAGCCATTGGGGCCAATATATCTGTTCGACGCCCACTTCGAATGGGCAGAAAATAAATAAAGGTTCATCATCAGACCATTGGGCCACACCATAATGGATCGAACATGAGTTAATGGAGGCTCATACCCATTGTAAGCACACCGTTGTCGAGTTACCTATTTATCACATCACGCCATGCACTGAGAACACTTTTTTCTAATTGAGAATTCGAGTCCACAGACTAAACTGAGTTTATACAATGATCATTTTGCTCTCCCTCTCTATCTCATTACTGTGTCTAAGTTGTTCCCCGAACCTGTGAATTGTTCACCCCGAGTGAGTATGTCAGAAGCATTGAGCGCTGCAGAGAAAGATGATGAGGAAGTTTTGATCGACTTGATGTCTGAGAAAACCATGTCGATGTCTGAAGGTATCCAAAATTCATCCACAAAAATAGTGCAAGCGTCCCCATCCACTACTCACGGAGTTGGACCATCCTGTGAAAGGCGAACTAAGAACAAGGATGACTTAGAAAATGCTAAGATGATTCCAAGAATTATACCTGCCTATCTACCACCTCTGAGCAGTGCAATAAACCGAGACAGTGTGCCCAGAGACTTTGAATATGAATTGGTCACTGTGTACCTCCCAAAGGGGATATGTGCAGTGCACGCAGACCAAGATAAGATCACAGCATTGAATTTTAGCGACTTCAACCTCGACGACAGGAAGGTGTACACCATTCTTTCCCCGCACAAGTATCTAACAAGAACCAAGGGAAATAACTCGAAGATCGTACCCAGTCATGGACCATGAACCTCGTGCAGTCCACCCTCCTCAATGTTATGAAGATCCTGCACTTCGGAAGGAACCAAGAAGTGAACGCATGCATCAAGCTACTATTTTCCTGCTACCATGGTGGATATTTATGGTTGAATCACCATATTACAGTGGATCTGATGTTGATTGATCGGATCACAGGGATGAGCATGCAAGGCCTTGACCCACAAGATTTCTATCATGGGAAAACCATGGATCGCACTCTTGCGCAGAAGATAAAAGACACCTACGAGGATGTTGAGAAGGGAATGCGAGGCTACAATGTAGCCTCTATCTAGAGTGGTGCAATGTGCCTATCCTATCAATTGATCACAGGAAAGTTGGTTCGCAAGAAATGACCCTCCCAAGTGACGGGATTTGTAGTCGACCTCGGAGGAAAGTGCACGGAGGCCCTACAAATGAATTGGGCGAAGTACCTTGTAAACCAGATGGAATTGGACTGCAGGGAAGCACAAGATCAAGGATATGAGTTCCACTTTAGCTGGCTTCTCATCCTGATCACTTTCATCGCATGGGAGATGCCGGAAGGTGCGACCTTCCCGGACATTGAGCCGTTTGAACCTCTGGCCACAAAGTTCAGTACACTATGGTACTCGAACGACATGAACAAGCAGTTGAAATAAAATTCTGTCTTCCACACTTATTATAACCAGTTGAAGGTAGCCATCTAGTCTGCGCCTCATATAACCCCAAAATATCTCCACAGGTTCAGGCCCTTGATGAAATTTAGTGCAGACCGCCATTTCATCTATATCACAGCGCGCGTTGATGAGCATAAACAACAACTGTAGACGTACTACAAGTTGATGGAGGATGACTTGGAAGAAATTACCAAGGAATGGTCAGCGGACCTCCTTGTTCCAACAAACCCTGCGGAGATGTTCGATGTTGAGAGTCCAAAAACTGTGACAGATATACCTGGACCTAGCAAGACAAAGAAGACTGAAGAGGTCCATGATTTAGATAGCGCATCCGTGAATATTGCTTCCATATCAGCAGAGAAAGGAGGATATGGCAGAGAGATAGGTGGTGAAGAAGTTGAACCGAAGAAAGGCAAAGTTACACCGCCTAGAGACAGGGAGGACCCCTCAAAGAAAAGGAAGGTTTCCCCTCCGAAACCTTCTTCAAGGAAGAAATTGAAAGCAACCAGGACCAAATTTGAGACCACCCTCACCTCAAACGACTTCGACTTCATCGTTGCAGCACTGAACGATGCTTCACTGGAGATAGCAGAGAAGTAGGAAGCTAAGAAGGATGAGGTGTTCAGTCAGATTAAGGATGAGGCAGTACAATCCAACCATGCAGTTTCTACTATGCCTCTGTTAGTAGAAACATTAGAATTAGGTGATGAGCCAGCACAACTACACCGCATTGTTGATATAGTTGAAGCTCTCCTTCGACGAGCTTAGGAAGAGACATCGTAAGCCACCTAGGGTTTAGCACAAGTAAAGAAATACCTAGAGGAGAAACGTAGTGTTGTAGAATGGGAAACGCTGGCTCTGCAAGTGAAGTAGGATGAAGAAAAAGTACAGTTACAACAAAGCAAGGAACAATTTCTCACCTAGCAACTCGAAGTTAAGGAAATGGTTCACAGAGCACTTCTCTCTGTGATAGTCATCAAAGTAAAGGTCGAAGAGAGAGTCCCACAACAGGTGGCACAACTCGAAGAAGTAATCCAACAGCTCCAATAGTGCATAGCAGACTTGGAGCTCTGCACTGTGCCCAAGACTCCTCAAGATGTAAGAGACCTAAGGGAAGAAAATGCCCATAGCACAGTTGAAAGATTAAAATCTCTTGCCTTGGATTGAAAGAAATTGAGTAATCGAAGCACCCAGACATACGAGAACCTCACTGAAAACCCAGAGTTACAGACACTGGAGTCACAGCTCCAGAAAGAGAAGAAACACATAAATACACTACAGGCACAACTGAAGGCCTTGTCGGCTGTAGAACGAATGAAGAGGTCTCAAGAGAAACACAAAACTCAACAACATATCCATATGATTCAAAGTAAAGTGATGGAAGTCACTCAACGACTTCAACCTATGCAAGATAATGCATGCCATTTGTTTACAGAGGTGGAGAGCTAAGGAGCAGAATTAGAACATGTTGTCTCTGCATCAGAACAATGCCTAGAAGGTCTAGTGAACGACGCGGTAATACAAGAGTTCACTGAAAAAGAGGCCACAACAAAGCAACAAGTCGAAGAAGCTTAGGCCAAGCTATAGGGATTCGAAGCTGAAATGATCAGACCAGAGTGACTCGGGATGAGTGACAGGTGAGTGTTGGGGGCTTGTTGGCCCTTGACCAAGTTTTGGGAGTTTCTTGGTCATGTTGACCTATTTTGGGACTTCAACAACCTGTCGAAGGAGGAGCGCAAGACAGAGCAGATATCATGGGATCTCGGCCCCCTTTTGGGCCCCTTTTAGGGTTTTTGGGAATATGTAATGGGAATGGGATGTCGGCCCATGGGTTTACCCATGTTTAGGCCTATTTTATATGTATAAATAAAAGGATAGGCAATGTAAGAAAGGAGAGAATAGTACATATATGTGATGTGAATGTATGCTAAGTGCGAGTAGAGTCTGTAAGTTCTTTGTGCATGACTGTAAGAGACTTGTAGAGATAAGTGCAGATCCTTGTAGCGGATTGTGGAGAGCTTAGTGTTGTAGCGCAAGGAAGAAGGATCTAGTGAGCCGCGTAGATCTTCTATCCTGTGCAGAGTAAGGGTTTTGATGGCTTTGTGCTTGTAACCGATTGAATGAAGACAATAAAGAAGAAGAGTTGGTGGGCGTAGCCCCAGGGTGAGGGTGAACCACGTAAACACTGTGTTATGTGCTTAGTGCTTTGTCTTGATGTGTTCATATGTTATATGCTAAGTTTTCTGATATGTTTAGATAGATATATTTATACTTTGTGCTTATTATATGTGAGAATGTTAGATCTGATCTAGATAGTCATGCTTAGTTCTTGATATGCTCATTCTAATCCATTTGTATATGCTAAGTGCTTGAATACTATAGATTAGTGTGAATACTACGAAGCTCTATTGTATCAACAAAGTGAATAGTGATTACATATTAAGGAACTGAAGGTGCTAAGAGCTTTATTAAGTATTATAATCACATATCTGTGTCCCAACTAAGGTTGCAGACACCTGAGTCTTCAAACCACACCTACCTCTACCTCAGGTGAGACTTCATCTTCTTCGCAGGTGTTTCCGAAAGGGTCGGTAGTTAGGGATTTGTTGGTGCACTGTTGTAGCGTTGAACCCTAGGTATGACCCTGTGCCAACACATATACCATTGGGGTGTCATAAAAGAGATCATGTTCATGGTGAAGTACCATTGGCCTAGGATAGGTTCTAGAAGATGGCATGTTACAATTGGCGGAGTAAGGTGGCTCTCCATTTTCATTTCCAATCTACATGTGGTATATTTCTTTAGATATGAGATTGTAACATTTTTGTATTGGTGGAATAGCTTTCATATCCAAACTTAATCCAAAATCAAGATTTTGTAAAAATCAATGCACAATTATTCAATACATGTGCAAAGTAGCTTAAGGTTTCAATCAAATAATCAAAGTATAGATATAATCTAGACTTACTGCAAACTATAAGGGAGCACTTGATGAACATGGAACAATATGGAATGATGAATATGAAAAATAGACCATTTGAAATTATCATGCCCCCCAACAGTTGATCCAAAAATAAAATCAATATATGTTTACATTTTTAAAACTAAGTTTTAGAAGCATGTTACATTTTAACTTCAAATATACTTTTGAAAGACTTTTTGAAGTAGATAGTGTGGGTGTACATATCATTTGTAGAATTTAAAATGATACCTTTCTTAGTCATGTGGTAGTTTAAGTATTATTTGTATATAATTACAAGTGATACATTCCTACTCATGTGGTATTCATATTTCAAATGATAATATACATATATAACTCGATTAAATAATTATATCTCTTAGTTAATTTACTTGTATGTTGAAATCATTATTTGGAATGGATGTTAATACTGACAATACTATGACAAAGAGAACAATGTCCCATCCCTTGAGATTTAAATTATACTAATAACTACATATCCTATGGAATACTTTAATTTATGTGTTTGCATTCTTAAATGAAAGTTTGGGAAGCATGTAACATTCTAAATTTAACATGACTTTTGAAAGTCCTTTTTAAGTAATAGGTGTGCCTAATTTAAATAAGTGCATTAGTTTGTATTTTTGTAACATAGACACTTGTGTGCTTTCTTTTGATACTCATTGAATGTAGCCCTATGTTAAAACCTCCACAAAGGAGAACCTTTGATTGTGGAGGTTTGCATTTATATTTTCACTATAAATTGTTATGTTGGAGTATTTATGGCAATATAGCACACTGATACATTTATTCATTATTGGTCTATGAATCGAAACAAGTTAGGAAAACAAAAAACATAGTTCACATTTATCATTAGTGCACCAAAATATCAAGTGAAAAAAGAGCAGGGATTTCATTTTGTAAAAGTGAGTTAAAACAAAAGCCTAATCCCTATTCCATTGTTTTTCCAAAAGGTAGAGGAGAGACTTATGCAAGAGATATTTACTAGGAAACATAATGACGTAGACAATTTTTATGAAAAACTGAATTTGTAAGGAATCATCGTGGCTCACATTCAAATACATAGGATAAATTTTAGGTATGTGAATTCATTCTCTTCATCTTAAATTTTCCCTCAACTGATAAAAAAACTCCCAACATTTTCTTTATCTATTCTTATAAATATTTACATTACAATTGCAAGAAAATACATGGGTTTCAGAATAACCTTAAGTGTTATAAACCTTATCTTTCTTCTCGTTTCTCTCTTATTTTATGTCGCTACAAACCCTGGCAGTGGGAGTTTTGTTGATACTGAGAGGGGGGTGAATCAATATCAAGTACAATTTAAAACCTTTTTCAACTTATACTTAAACCATTCAACTATATCCAATGATAAATGAACAATAGTATAAGAGTTACACCAATACACCACAATACACCATGCACAATATATGAGAAATAATCACTAGTTATTGTTCAAGGGAAGTAATGACTTCCAAAGGTAGCTACAACTTCCAAATGTAAAGGTAGGGATAAACCTCCAAGAGGAAGATACAATCCTCCAATATCAAGAGAGAGTTTAACTCTCCATCCTTTCCCCTTCCTTCCACCCAAGAATATATGAGAGATAATAAGACTTTACATTAAATCATCACCATCAACCAATCATCATATAGAACCTGATAATGCTTCCTAAAACTTCTTCAATTTCTACAATTCTTAAATTATTAGAGTACTCTGATCTTGTATATAATATTACTCAATGTATTCTCTGAAACTCCTCCAAGTTTCACTCTTTGAATCCTCCCCAAAAATAAGTTATACAAAGAATGGTAGACTTTATTCAATTCTGGTCTATTCAGGAGACCAAACTTGTACAGAATGCCCCGCGCTCAATATTTAACATCCAATTATGAAAATCTCACACAAGAAACTACCATCTGTACTATTGCCAATTAAATTTTTCCCATGTCATTTGGATTCTCGATGAATAAGTTATGACTATTTTACCTGGAACACCTGTTTATTGACTAGCTTTAGGACTGGTCACAAACCCTATCTTCCACAGAGTGTATCTCCATAATTGTAGTGAATAAAGAGCTTAAATTTTTACTAGCGGTACCTTTATATGTCTTCTCAATGCCACATCAATTTCACCATCTGAATCATTCTAGAAAAAAAGTTATAGCAAAAATGGTAAGATGACCCGAAAATAACATACCTTAGAACACATCACCAAAAGACTTCATCCTCCCTTGAAATCTAGCCTTCTTTACTTATTATTTCCTCTGAAATTCAACTTGTATCAAAATGAATGTATAATGATGTTTATTTATACCATTTATGTCACTTCATTTTAACATTAGGGTCGACCTGACACTTTCTTATTTGGTAATTATTTTCTTTAATTATCTTCAGGGCCTACATGTACTTCCTTATTCAATTCACTTTGTCATCTTCAAAAATTCATTTCTCCTCAACCATGAGGATCCGCGTGACGTGCCACATACCAACGAAAACAACATGATGTATACTATCCATTCATGGGTGTTTTATATGCATGTGCATTGTCCTTCATGTCCAAATACCTTTATCAATCTTGTGGTCCAAAACCCATGACTAGGGTTGACATCAATGACAACAACCAATCTTCCAACAATATCCCCCTTTGTCATTGATGGAAACACTCATGCTCCCCCTATCATCAATATCCCAATTTCTCCCCCCCTTTGACATCAATGTCCAAGGTTAGGGCTGCTCCTCCTGAGTTTAATGGAAAACTGTAACTCTCTTCTTTGGGGCTGCTCCCCCTGAACATGTGGCACTCAATAATACTTCATCCTTATTTTTGGTCTTTGGGACCTTTTCTTCCTTAGAATCGTTTTGTGTGGATTCTGTCTTCTCTCTCTTATTCATGTCTAGGATGTATATGTTGTTCGGTCTTCTTGTTGCAGTTGCAACCAATCTTCCCGAGTTATTTTCTTGGATTTTACATTTTCGGGAATCAAACATAAGAGTGTATCCTTGATCACACATTTTACTAACATTGAGTAGATTAGGATTCAAGTCTTCAACCAATAGAACATTCTTTGATTTTACATTTTTTCTTCCAAGCTCTACTACACCTTCTCCAAGTATTTTGGCAGATGAGTCATCTCCAAATGCAACATTGCCACCCTTTCTCTTCAAGCTGATGAATTTG
>ML781081.1:207354-249515 GCA_009831015.1 Picea engelmannii
TGTTCAAGGGAAGTAATGACTTCCAAAGGTAGCTACAGCTTCCAAATGTAAAGGGAGGGATAAACCTCCAAGAGGAAGATACAATCCTCCAATATCAAGAGACATTTGAACTCTCCATCCTTTCCCCTTCCGTCCACCCAAGAATATATGAGATATAATAAGACTTTACATTAAATCGTCACCATCAACCAATCATCACATAGAACCTGATAATGCTTCCTGACACTTCTTCAATTTATGCAATTATTCAATTCTTAGAGTACTCTGATCATGTATATAATATTACTCAATGTATTATCTAAAACTCCTCCAAGTTTCACTCCTTGAATCCTCCCCAAAAAGAAGTTATATAAAGAATGGTAGACTTTATTCAATTCTGGTCTATTCAGGAGACCGAACTTGTATAGAATGCCCTGTGCTCAATATTTAACATCCGATTTTGAAACTCTCACACAAGAAACTAAAGTCCGTACGATTTCCAATTAAATTTGTTCCACGTCATTTGGATTCTCTATGGAGAAGTTATGACTATTTTACCCGGAACACCTTTTTATTGACTAGCTTCAGGACTGGTCACACACCCTATCTTCCACAGAGTTTATCTCCATAGTTATAGTGAATCAAGAGCTGAAATTTTTACCAGGGGTAGCTTGATATGTCTTCTCAATTCCATAGCGATTTCACCATATGAATCGTTCTAGAATTGTTTTTATAGAAAAAATGGTAAGATGACCTGAAAATAACATACCTTAGAACACATCACCAAAATACTTCATCCTCCCTTGAAATCCGGCCTTCTTTACTTCTTATTTCCTCTGAAATTCAACTTGTATCAAAATGAATGTATAATGATGTTTATTTATACCATTTATGTCACTTCATTTTATCATTAGGGCCGACCTGACACTTTCTTATTTTGTAATTCTTTTCTTTAATTATATTCAGGGCCTACATGTACTTCCTTCTTCAATTCACTTTGTCATCTTCAAAAATTCATTTATCCTCAACCATGAGGATCCACGTGACGTGACACATACCACCGGAAACAACATGATGTATACTATCCATTCATGGGTTTTGTTATGCATGTGCATTGTCCTTCATGTCCAAATACTTTTATCAATCTTGCGGTCCAAAACCCATGACTAGGGTTGACATCAATGACAACAACCGATCTTCCAACAAGTTTAGTCTCTCTACCCTTTCACAAGGAAATGTTTTTTTTAGCGGGGAGGGGGGGGGGTGCTTTGGATATTTGTATTTGGAGATTTGGGTATCTATTGAATTGGCATTTATCATTATATTAGATCCCAAAATCTGTCATTGTTAGATTTTCTTTATCATTTTAAAGAATGCATCTAGGTTTCCCAATGCTCACTTTACATTACACATACATTCGTGTTTTGTTTTTATTATATATCACATCACTTGGTTATGTCACATTTTTTAAATAGTTTTTTAGTTTTAGTGGTGTGTACAATACAATAAACACAAATTGGTGTATTTTTTAGTGTATAACACACCACTTAGCCATGTATTCTTTAATATACTAGTCCAAAAATTACCAAATGAATATTTATACTATATTTACTTTCATATAAATATTAATAGATTTGTTATTGTTCTTGTCATTTTCCATGAATATTAAAAAAATTCTAGTGAATGAACAATGTGATATCTGAAACATGCTAGTGGGGATGTCCAAAAAAGTGTAAAATGAGATGGTTGATGAAATGAGAATAAATGAATCGTAGGAAGAGCTATTCCAATGACAACATGCATCAAACATATGTAATCATTGATTTTTTTAATGTGTAATTAAAGCTTTTAATTATCAAATGAAATACTAATTAATTGTTAAATTTGTTATTACATAAAAGAAAACAAAATGGAACCCATTCAACACTTGAGCATTACATCAAGGAAGAGAAGGGTTGATTGAAAATTTTGTGAGTATTTTTTTCCTTACTTGACATTTCATATTTATTGTGATGTTTATATTTTAATTAATTTATAATCATATATGGATGTTTTTTAATTGGTTCTCATGTACGAAAGATCCATCTCATTTGATTAACATTGAATTAATTATGGGTTGTGAGTATATGTTGGATCATCAAGGTCTAAATGAATAACTTGTAAGTAGAGATGCTTTTTTGCTTACCTTATTTTATAATTAATGAAATAACAATATAAACCTTCTAGATAACCCTTGATACAAAAATCCTTAGATGCCAATTATTTCTTAAATACACATAAACATCTAACCAAATTCAGAAAATGAAGATCGTCTTTGACTATTTGCAAATAACATGTGAATGTCTTACTTATCAATAAAATTCAATAACATTGATGAATAACTTGTGGAAATAAAATGCTAAAATGAAGTAAAGTAAGTTAGAAAACAATTCAAATGGCACATAAACAATTTGTTAAGGGAGTTCACCCATATTGGGATACATCTCTGGGTCCCTTTTCAATTAGTGAGACCATTCTTTAATGCTCAAATGCCAAAATTACAATGAATGGACTTACAAATACCAATTTTATGAAGACACCCTTCAAGTCTGCTTCTCAATCCAAAAAATAGAGGTCACTAGTGAATTCCTCTCGAAATTATGAGAAAAATGAGTATAAACTTGACTATGTTCTGAACAGGTGCTTAAAGACCCCCTTTTGCACGCATAATGAGACTATGGGTTTCATACATGAAAAATTGTACTAAGAATTTTGATACATAGATTTTTTACACAAAATATACATCACCATCAGATTCCTCTCAAAATTCTGAGAAAAATGAGTATAAATATTCTATACATCCCTCAAAGAACTCAATAGCACGCAAAATGAGACAAACCCAAAAGTAGGGACACCTATTGCATGCAAAACGAGACAAATATGAACTTGGAACAAAATTTATATGTAGACCTGCTTCTTGGAATGAATTCCCATGTTCTCTTAGTATCTTGTGCATCATTTTTTGTTCCCATTAAATAGGGCTAGGTCGGCTTAACCACCAACTGGAGTCCACGTTGTAACTTAAATACATATATTTTCGTTTGCATAACAAACCCACATCCTTTGGTGATACAGATTTATGAGCGAAACAAAATGAAACACATATTTATAACATTAACACATATACATAGAGAAAAATAATAGAGATACAGTGGAACCTAACTTCTATTCAATAAATAAATCTGCTGAAACTGTAAAATGGAGAATGAAAACAATCTTGCTCGAATGGTGGTAGCTAATCTCTGAGAAGACATGTGGTGGCTATGCACACTCATATGAGAACACTACAATGAGGCCTCCATGATTTTTTGTCATCAAGAAGTAAAAAGAAAACCCTAGACATAAAAAAACCTAACCCTAGGAAATGAAGCGCCAAAAGTCATGTAGGCCCCAATGGGGTAAGTTGGTACATCAACTTCCTGGGGTTGTAAATTTTGCATACGATCTTCGTTTTAGGCACACGATAGCCCATTGGAAAGGTATATCCGAGGAATACACATTACGCCGTCATACTCTAAATTTGTGTGTAGTATGCTATGTTGGGCCCAAAAAATGTTGTTTAGGGCCTCGAAACAACTTCAGAAGTTTAGGACCTAAAAGCTAGAAAAAAAATGCCAAGATGAAAACTGTAACTTCCAAGATGAAATCTCTATGTCAGCCAGTTGGAAGAGGTGGGTGGTATTCGATATCCATCTATATCATTTGGTGCATTGGTAGGGACGTTTGGTGGTTGGCGGAGAGGTCGGGGGTTCAAACCTCGCGACCTCCCCCTTTGCTACACGTTGAAACCATTTATTAATTGGTTTGTTTGTTATTAAACCATACATTAAAATATACCCCTCGAACTTGGAGTCTGGTTCCATGTATATTCCATGGGATTGGGGGGGGAGGGGTGGGCAGGAATCCCTTGATCCCTTTTTTTCCCACCAAATAAACATTACCAAAGCTTAAATAATAGTTACAATGTATATGGTTAAGAACCAAATGAGTGGTGTAATGGTAAAAGGGCACTAGTGTAGAGTTATAGGAGGTCATGAGTTCGACTCCCTTCGACCCCATACACTTTTGGTATAATTTAACCATAGAAGGTCAATGGGAGACTTCCATGTGGCAATCTCCCATTGGTCTACTTATGCCACATGTCAAATGCGAATTGGTCCTCCTAGACTATATGGTCTCCATGTCACTTTCCTAGTCGGATGTAAAACCTACCAACCCGGCCTGCTACCTGCCATGTGTTTCCCTGCACCGACATTTAAGGATGTTCCATGTGTCACCCTTTTAGTGGTGCCACATGGCACCCCCTTTTGACTTGTTTTTTCCAAACTTTAAATGACCATAACTTTCTCATACAAAGTCCATTTGAGATGATTTTTGTGTCATTGGAAATATATTACCAATATTTGCACAATGAAGTTAGTTTTAAGAGCATTTGATAAGACCAATTTTTGAGCATTTTGGATCCTCTTAGATCATTTTTGAGCATTATTGGTCCCCTTGGATCACACCTTCCGACTAAAGAAATTTTGGACCTCCAAAAGTATGGATCATTCATAAATGAAGTGAGGATACTTCTTCCTCACTTGTCCAATATCATCGATCCTGTCTGCTTGGATAATAAGAACCTGACTCATCATAATGATAACGAATACTGAAACAACATTACTAACCAAGTTGACCATTCCCTTAAATTCACAAACTCCACCATTCATTGTTGCAGTAACTAACCATACTCCATTGATTAGTAACAAGCTGAACAACAAAATTGAACATATTCTCCCTTCTTAACGGGAACAACACCAACCAAAGGACGTATTTTACTTTCAATCGTAGGTTGTAGATATGGATCCTGGATACTAGCATTAACTATCATTTTTACATGCCCTGTAGTAACAACAATCAAATTAGTCTTCATATGATGATATCTCACAATGAACTCAATCCCATCTTTTAAAATATGATACTTGTTCAGTTCCCTATAGAAAATATCCTTCCTTCCATACAAGTATGGAATTCCCAAAACCATCCCGTAGATGTCAAGTGGAACAATGTCTAACTATACCTCATCAATGAAAGTGGATATGATCTCAAACCGTAACTTACATTTATTATTTACCTATAACTAAGAATTATCCTAAATTCATCCCAAAGGATACGGTCTCGGATGAGGCCTAGTTTCCAATCCCAAATTCTGAACAACTTGCTTCGAAATAAGATTCACTTGCGATCCACTATCAACAAGTGTATCAATATTAGTGTTCTTTGAGATAAATTGATATGAAATAGGTCATTTCTTTGCCTTCCATTAGGAATTACTTTAGAATTTGTAGAAGAAGTACGCTAACTAAAACTTGCAATAGAAGATTTATCTTTGATTCCTGTAGCTGTAACCTTATAAGTTTCATCCTCAGAATATGATCCAAGAGCCTAAACTATGGTTTTGGTCTGGTTTTTACCCTTTCTAGGCCAAGCCCACTTTGGCTTCAATTCTGGATGAAACTTCCAATAATTCTTCTCATCATGTCCTTTCTTCTCATAGTGAGAACATGTAGGCTTCTTTTCTTCATCGTTCTTCACTATAACTATCTTCTTACTCTTCCCTTTTCCCTTTGACCACTCCTTGAATTCATGTGACTTCCCTAACACATCCTCAACATGTTTTCCTTTGCTCGCTTCAATATGAGTATCTTGTACTTATACTTTGTCAATATTAGTAGGATTTAACATCAATATAGTATGTCAAAGATATGAGTGCATACCACCACTACACTTTAGAAGAGTTTCAAGAGTATGTAATGGAATTCTCAAAGACAATGCCTTCCTTTTAAATTCTTGTGTATAATATTGAACATTTTACCCTTTTCCTTGTCATAAATGTTTCCAAGCAATCATTGATGTTTGCATAAAATCTAATGGATAAAATTGCTTTCTTAATGCAACAACAAATTCAATCCATGAAGAAATCGTTTTACCATGTTGAATAAGATCAACTTGTGTCAGACTCTCCCACCATATCAAAGTTGTACCACTCAGGCGAAGAGTAGCCAAGTGTATCCTTGAAGTATCCTGTATTATCCAATTATCCAACTTCTCAGCCAAAGAGTAACTAATTATCCAACTTCTCCGCATTCAACTCTCCATCATAAGTAGGCAAATCAAACTTTACATTTAGCTTTAACAAAGGGAAATAATGAGAACGAGAAGACTTCTTAGAATTTTTTTTTCTCTTATGAGAAGAATGTTCAATTCAATTAGAAGATGATGATGATGGGGACAAAGGAGGCTCTGGAGGTTCTTCACCTTCTCTTTCTTTATTAATTGCTTTAGTTTTTACTGATATACTTTCTCCCTTGGCATTGTTTCTATCCTCATACATTTCTTTCACCATGGCCATCATCAAATTAAATGCCTCAAGGAAATCATCTTAAGAGTTGTAAGGACCTAACCTTCTTGTTGAATCCATTTCTCCTCTTCGAGTGAAGCTCCTTGAACCAATTTCATGATTATAACTTGAAATATTTCCTTCACCTCGCTTAGATTTGGACCTCGTAAGCATTCACTTGAAAATACACGTCAAAACCATCTATGATACCAACTTGATCCAAAAATACTTAGATGCCAATTATTTCTTAAATACACATAAATGTCCGACCAGATTCGGAAAATGAAGATCGTCTTTGACTATTTGCAAATAACATGTGAATGTCTTACTTATCCATAAACTTCAATAACACTGATGAATAACTTGTAGAAATAAAATGATGAAATGAAGTAAAGTAAGTTCAACAACAATTCAAATGACACATAAACAGTTTGTTAACGAAGTTCACCCATATTGGGCTACGTCTCCGGGTCCCTTTTCAATCAGTGAGACCACTCTTTAATGCTCAAATGTCAAAATTACAATGAATGGACTTACAAATACCAAGTTTCTGAAGACACCCTTCAAGTCCACTGCTCAATCCCAAAACAAAGGTCGCCATTGAATTCCTCTTGAAATTTCGAGAAAATGAATATAAACATGACTATGTTCTGAACATGTGGTTAAAGACCCCCTTTTGCACCCATAACGAGACTATGGGTCTCATACATGACAAATTGGACTAAGACTTTTCATACATAGAATGTTTACACAAAATAGACATCACCATCATATTCCTCTCAAATTTCTAAAAAAAATGAGTATAAACACTCTATACATCCCTCAAAGAACTCAATAACATGCAAAATGAGACAAAACCAAAATTAGGGACACCTCTTGCATAAAAAACGATACAAATCTGAACTTGGCACAAAATTTCTATGCAAACTTGCTTCTTGGCATGCATTCCTATGTTCTCTTACTATCCACTGCATCGTTTTCCATGCCCATTAAATAGGGCTAGGTCAGCCTAACCACCAACAAAAATCCACGCTACAACTTAAATACATATTTTTCTATTTGCATAACAAACCCACATCCTTTGGCATGTTGGTAGGGCCATTTGGTGGTTGGCGGAGAGGTCGATAGTTCAACCCCCCGACCTTCCCCTTTGCTACATGTTGAAAATATATATTAATTGGTTTGTTTGTTATTAAACCATACATTAAACGATACCCCTTGAATATGGAGTTTGGTTCCACGTATATTCCATGGGATCAGGGGGCTATCCGATCCCTTTTTTTACTACCAAATAAACATTACCAAAGCTTAAATAATAGTTACAATGTATATGGTTAAGAACCAAATGAGTGGTGTAATGGAAAAAGGACACTGGTGTAGATTTATAGGAGGTCATGGGTTTTAATCCCATCGACTCCCTACAGTTTTGGTATACATTAACCGTAGAAGGGCAATGGGAGACTGCCATGTGGTAGTCTCTCATTGGTCTACCCATGCCATGTTTCAAATGCCAATTGGTCCTCCTGGATTGTACGATCACCATGCCACTTGCCCAGTCAGATGTACAACTTGACAACCCAACATGATACCTGCCACGTGTCACCCTACATGGATGTGTATGGATATGCCACGTATCACCCTTCTAATGGTGCCACATGGCATGCCCTTTTGACCTATCTTTTCCAAACTTTAAACAACCATAAATTTCTCATACATACTTTGTTTGAGATGATTTTTGCGTCATTGGAAAGATATCACTGATCTCTACGTAATGAAGTCCTTTTTGAGATCATCTAAGAAGATCAAGTTTTGAGAATTTTTTATCCTTCAGGATCATTTTTTAGCATTTTGGATCCTCATGGATCAACCCTACTACAATATCCCTTGCAAATGACGAATAAATAAGACATGTAAGTAGAATGAGAAATGGCACTAGTTCAAGAGATGAATGATGATCACCAAAATTGAATTTTACAAGTTGTATATTTTGGAATAGCATTCTATTGAAATAACAGATTTTGTTTAATGTGGAGATATTGTTCCAATTGGATGATGATGGGTTACCAATAATTATAAAAATTATTTATTAACATTTTAATTTCCATGGCCCTTTATGTTGTCCCATTTTGGATTATGAAGGTTCCCTTATTTATATATAATAAAATGAGTATCTTTTTTTTTCTAGGTTACAAAGCTCGAGGAGAAACCCTGAGTACTTCCCCTCATTTTGAGGATGGTACTCAGGGTAAACCCTAGAATCTTAAAAGCACAAGGCTATTCCACAACATGGATTAGAGCTATTACAATAATATACTCATAAAGAGATAAACATGTCACTTGCAAGAATTGATCTTGGGTGGGGAGGATAACAATCATTCCTCCCAACCACCCAAGCTAAGCCTAATTGACAATAAAATGAGTATCTTATTCTATTGCAGTATCCAATGCTGTAAAATTATATATTGTCAATTAAATATATGAATTATTTACATTATTATAATGAATACATGTGTAATAAGTTTGTATATTTGTTTAAACGATAATGAACACCAATGGAATGATTATATTAAAATGCAATAACTAAAATAGAAAAATCAATATAATTATAAAAAATATTTGATTATTTGATGATTAATTGAAATTTTATAAAAATAATTAAGACGTTTCATATGCATATCTATAACATGGAAAAATTATCATTGAAACACATTGGTGCATTGTATTCATTTGATTCCAATGGTGTGGTTCATATATATTTTTTCACCAATGCATTTTAATAGTTGTTAAGCATTGGTGCTCCATACATGTACAAATGAACCTATGATAATAAATTCAATAAATGCACTGGCAATCCTAATAACATCAACAACAATGTGACTATTTTCTTCGATGATATTTTTACCATTTCCATTATGGTTATTGTCACCATAACAACACCTTAATGATACAAATACATTGAAAAAAACCTTTGTTAGAACCTCCATCCATCCATGATTTTTAGTCATAGTGAACATTTGTTTAGTTATCATGAACATTTGTTAAACCGTTCACTAAAACCTTTGCTACCAATAGTGGAGGTTTTAGTAAATGTTTTTTAGCAAATTTTCCCAATCTTGTAACACTGAAAATCTCCCAAAACACCTTTTTTAGGTAGTGTTTGTGAATTCTATTTTTTTTTGAAAAATATATTCTATTTAGTCGACAACAAGCTTTTGACCTCCATTGACAAAGCCAAATAAATTTTAAGCATCTCTTTCTCCTTTTTTTTTTTTTTAAAGTTGAGAGGTGACTTGGTAAAGTATCCAACGTTTGAGGGATAATCATTTCCATCATATTCTAGAATTTTAGAACATGATAAATTCAAGTCTGTCTCAATCATTCAAACCTATATACATAACATGCAAGATAACCTTGAATCTTAAGCACCATATAAATTTGTTATAAATGGATGTGGAATCTTAATATTTTACAAGATCTCGAACTAAAATCCAATTATTTCAAAACTAAAAAAAATTCATTTATGGTAAGTGTATCTATTACTTAAAATTCATTCAAAATATAACTAGAATATTATAATTATAATTAATTTCACAATGTTATAATTGTACTTAATTGGATGGTAAAATTTTATTTTATAATATTTTGGAAATCATCTTTCCATATTTGGTTTTCCTTACATTTACATTATAAATTATAATATTATAAAAAAGTTTTCCAATCACATTTATAAGTCAAATATATTTTAAACAAGTGGAGTTGCAAAGGGAAGCAAGTCCCTACCAATTGTGTAGAGGTGGAGCACAATTCACTAGCACCACATACCTAATGTGCCACCTAACGCATTGCCTTATCAAGTGTGAGTTTCAATATATACTAAATGTGCAGGAGAGACATACTATATGTATATAAAAGAGAATGTAGAATACAAATACTGACCATGAGCTGACTTCCTAGTTATGGGATGGTTTAGCAGAGCACAAAACAACTAACATTTCAAAGTGTGTTATTATTTTTTTTTTTAAATGGGATTTTTTTTAGGTAACGAGATAATTTTAGATACCTCACTAGATATGAAAATATAACTTCAGATAAACCCTTAATATCAACAAGAATAAACCAAATAATTCACCAAAATACTCAACACAAGAATGTAGACAAAACCCTTGAGGTAGGGTAACACTATATATTAATCCTTAAGGAAGGATAACACTCCTCAAGCAATCCTTGCTTGTTACAATCATAATATACTTCACTATTCCTCAACACATTGGTTACACTTCTTTATATAACACTCTCTATATCTTAGGAACCTTCTAGAAATCCTTCTCACATTTATTATATCTAACTACCATAGTGGGACTTATAATATAGTGGACGTAGTCCACCTTACATTGAATGGCCTCCACTAATAATACATAACCACATTCCCAATATAATAGACCTAGTCCACCTTACATTGAATGGTCACCAATAATAATACATAACCACATTCCCATTGGGTACCTCCCTAGGTACCCCATATTACCTCCTTAGGTATACTACATTCCATCCCCCTTCACATGTTTTGTCCTTGAAATACGAGAAGAAACCATACAATATGACCAGCTAAGAAATGTATCCAACTGGTACCAAGTACAACCATCCATCCATTCTAATGGAAGACAAACATGATGTCCAAATACTGCTTGAACACCCTGATCTTGAACCACATCATGCCTATGTTTCCATGGGATTGTTTCTCGAGCATAATGTCTTCTTGCAGTTCTTGTAGTATTTCATGCACCTCTTGATTGGTTTCCTTTCTGGTTCCATGCTGGTTCATAAGTGTGTTGATGCTCACATCCTTGCATTTATGACTATTGTTTCTCTATATGGTGTGGATGGAGATATAATACAACTGTAGGAATCTGCCATTTTTTCTTCAATTCTGCCACATGATGTTCCTGTGAGTCAATTATCTCCTTGGCTTCTTTATTGTTTCCTTCTTGTGGATTTGCTTCATTTCCATAAGTAGACTCTGTCTCTGATTCAACTTCGGACTCTACAATAACTTCTTTGCTTGCAACTGTGGGCCCTTCTATCTTACTAAGAGACACATCCTGCAATGTGATTTTCTTTTTCTTGTACCATAACTTCAAAAACTTATTTTTCACATTAATATTAATTGTACCCACTGATTCTATCCAAGGATATCCCAAAAAAATATATAGATCATCCATATCTATAGCATAAAAATGCAAATGCAACACATATTTATCCATACTGAGCTTTAAATCTTTAAAAAATTGAACATTTTCACCCGCAACATGTTTGTTTTGAATCTCATTTACAAGAATTTGCAATCTATTAACCAATTGAACATTGATAAATTTTGCCGGCAACTAGGGGTAATAGAAACAATGACATTTTCTTTACGAATACAACCATGAACTTGTAATATAGAGTTTCCGCATGAAAATAAACCCTTGGTTCTCTTTGTATCCCTTTTCCCAACATGATACCACCTATATAAAAATTCCTTTTCAAATTCTTCATCTGAAAGTGCATGAATCTCCTTAGAGTTAATTCCATATCACCATACCCTAGTTTCATCCATTAAATTTATCCATACACAAACACACCATAAGTTTCCCCGTAATGAATTTATATTTTTGATATATTCTTCAATACTAGGACCATCATCCTTGCTAGTAAAATATATCTTGCTTGGAATAAATCTTCAATAAAAAAATAAAGCTTAAAAATAAATTTACTGTGCAAATAACGCATGTTTTTCGGAAAAACCCTGAAAAATTGCTGAATTTAAAATGATGATATCTTCACTCCCCAGACTCCGTATGATAATTGGGTATTTTTAGAGAGGAATTAAAATATCCAATTGTTTTTGCCAAATTATTCTCATAATTTTTAGATTTGAACCTGAAGTGCGCCACCCTTTTATTTCCCTAGAAACAATATGCGAAAAGAGTCAAACCATTCTTTGAAGACAACACTTTCATAAGGGGGATGGAATGTAGTGTAGCTAGAGAGGTATTAGGGGGCCCAGAGGGCCTATAATGATAATAGTGGATGAAATTCAATGTAAGGTGGAATAGGTCGACTATATTATTAAATAAGGTTCACTATGGTAGTTAGATACATTAGTATAAACATAATAAATGTAAGAGGACTTATCATAAGGTTCCTCCTCTAGAATGTTATTAGTGGTTGGTAGCACTATATAAAGGGCCTCAAGTAATGTAATGAGACAAGTTGAGAAGTATTGTATTTGGAGCGTTAGCTCATTAGGAGGTTTCCCCCTTGAAGAGGCAAGTGAACATGAGATGATCCCTTCCATAATAGGATATATTGTATGGTGTTTCCCTACCATAAGGGTTTTGGTAATAATAAAGGAGATTTTTCATGTTGTTCTTGGTATCTCTTGTGGTGATTATATTTGCAAATATTTGGTACTTAAAAAATAACCTAAGTGGAACATGAAATAACATAAGAATGGTATAACTAAGTAGTTTTGATGGTGGATCAAACACTCAACCCTCTGATCTTTATCCGTTACTCTCTCACAACCGAACCATACACATAGATGCATTACACAAAAGAGGTGAGAGATTTTCCTCTCAATTAAGAGACATGCTCTTATGAAATATTATATTGAATTTAGATAAATACACTAACACTTAATTGAGCATTTTTTGTGACAGTATGGAAAAAGAAAACACTTATAAACAAGGATGGAGAAGAAGGAAAAACAATTTATAGTGTCACAAGTCTCTTAGCTTCTTTTACTAGTATGGGTACACATAAACACATGACTGGGGGTGACACAGGCGCACACCCCGCAGGGTCCCCCGCACGTGACCTCCCGGTCAAAAGGATCGTTCTGTCTTCTTTCCCTTGAGCCGAAGCGGCTCTTCCGATTCCCTACCAGAATCTCTGCTGAAAACCTGATCCATAGGTCCTTTTCTTTCCCTATCACGGCCTCTGCATACGACCGCTGCCTCTTCCTCAACAAGGAAAATGTACTTTCGGGCTTCGGGGTTTCTTGTTTCCCGATGTCAAGAGTTCCCTTCCTCAAAAATTCCCGAACTCCGATTTACCGATGTGCCCTTTTTTTTGGCCTTAGCCCCTCCTGGCTATGCCCTGGTCCACATGACCAACTCTCATAAGACCGCAACCTTATATCCTTTCGGGAATTCAGACTTCCCAATGCCAAATTGCATGGACACTTTGTCCACGGGATCCATGATTCTCCGATCCCCGATATAACATCAATTTTCAACTCACGTCTGCCTTTAGCCCGATTAATGGCTCCAGATCGTTTATTTAAACCAACGGTCCAGATCTCCCTCGGGACTTCGGGGTTTCAAATGCCGAGATGAATTTTCCCTCGGGACTACCGATCCCTCGAATCCCAATTCTTTGATATGCTGACAACTGACCCACAATGGCACTTCCCTCTTTTCGGGGTTTTGGACTTCGAAGCTCCGAAATGTATGGACTTCGTGTCCACGGGATTCCCGATATCGTGATCCCCGTAACACCGATAGATATCTTTCCTTTCAGGAACTCTCCCAAATGCTCCGATTGCTGCCATGCGCCCTCCTATGATGGACGGTCCTGATCGCTTACGGGCTTTCCCCCATGGTTTTACCCGATTTCTTGTCCTCGTGACCCGCGATTTGCCGAGTCCCGAAACTCCGATGGAGTCTTCTCTTTCGGGACTTTTCCCGAGATCTTAGGTCCTTGACACGCGTCCCCTCAAGATGGACGGATTTGATTAACTCTGAGGATTTCGGAGTTTCTGTTGATGAAATGCTCCGACCCCTAGTCCTACGGATTCGTAAAACGCCGAACCCCGATCCTCCGGTTTGACTTTTCTATCGAGACTTTCCCTGATAATATGGATCTTCGCCACACATCCCGACTGATGGACGACCCTGATCCAATCTCGCGATTTCGAGGTTTATGATACCCCGATGACAGAAATCCTCTGTCAACTCAAAACCCCAGTAGCCGAAATACTGATGGGTCGCTCGATCTCCGCCACGTGTCTCCACCAACGGACGGTCCAGATCGTTCCTAGGACTTTCACCCTGGAGATTTCCCAATCTCCTGTCCACGAGACTTCCGATTTCCTGATTCCCGATGCCTCGATATCCCGATATGTGTCGAGACTCTTGCTCGGCTTGAGAAGGGTTAAACCCCGTGCACCTCTTGTCCAATCCAACAACTGACATGATTTCTGAATGAGATCCAATGGATCACGATCTCCCCCTTCTGTGTGCTTCTCCTGCTGCCTCATGGACGTGGGAACCTACGGTCCAGATCTCCTTCTCCAGCTGATCTGACGGCTGCTGTGCTCCCTCCTGAGCTTGCGCACTTTCTTCCCAGCCTTGGGAGAATTTTTCAAAACTCAAAGGCCTTGACCTTTGTCTACCTTCTTTGTGAGCTCCATGAATTCGAGTCCTCGCCTGCGATCTCAATGATGTTGTTCCTCCTAAGCTTCTGTGTCGAATCCTCAAGGGACTCTATGACTCCTACGCCTCTGCAGAGCCTTCACGCACATAAAGCACTTATCCATCCTGAGTTTCAAAACCACTCAGACCCCTAAGGGATTTTATCCTTCTTTATTCTCCCACCGATGGAGAATAAGGATTCCCTCTTGGATATCCTTCACTCAAGCAACCTCTTGCTGAGTCTGTAGGTTGTTCAACAACCCTGCGAATATCCTTCAGTGGATTCTTCCTCAACTTACAAAACTGAAAGAGTTCTCTTCTTCCTGTGCCTATCTGCACAATGTCTCAATGCCCACCTGACAGAGTATCTTCTCATAGAACTTCAACAATTCTTTCCTCTGTGCACTCCTTTCACCTGCTCGATGCCCACTTGGTAAAGCTCTTAGAATCCTCAGTGATTCTGGTTCTTCCTTAAGAACTCACAACATAGCTCTTCTCAATGCACCACTGTGTATATGCTCAATGCCCACTTGGCAGAGCTTCACAGAACTCCTCAGAGCTTCTATCTGCAACTGTGTCTCTCATACACAGCCTTACCTCCAAGGTGTTCAAAAACCCTGAGGTCTTCCCTGAGTTGATGATTTCAGCTTCTGTGCCCACCTGGAACGTCTCTGTTTGACTCTGCAGAGTTCAAAAGTGCATCCTCTGTGCACGACTATCAGAACTTGCAACGTTCTGTCGCACCCTCCTAGTGTGAAGCCTCAAAGACCTCTCAAGCCTGAAATCAAGAACTCCTGCAAATGCAAACCTACATCATACATCTACAACATAAAAGAACACTCATAGATATTCACATAACACAAAAATACATGCAGGAAAAATGCTTCTGTTTATATTAAAATGGCAAATGCCTGTTTGTACAAGGGTGTTCTCGAGCTCTCTCTGGCTCTTTTCTTACAACCACTACAACTACTACTCAAAATGAGATACAAAATCTCTTTTGCCTAAGGGGGCTCTTAGAGCTCTTCCCTCCAATCTACCTACCCTATTCAATTACATTGAATAACTGTCTAGTTCGCAATCTGGATCTAGATCTTAGCCATATGAACATTAAATGCCTACCTACTCTAATACCTGCACAAAGGCATGACTTCACAGCTCAACAACCTACTACATTAAATTTACATTCAATTACAAAATAAAAGATGAGGGCTGCGCCTCTCTTCATCTTGAATGCACATGCTTGACACGGCTGGCTGACTGACGTGGAGAGATGCTCCTGCATCATACTCCTCAGTTGAAAAATTCATGAGCTCCTACTCATGAGCTTCCCATCTCATCGGTTGAAATCCCCCTAGATCCCAAATCATCCTCTAGAACTGTTCATCCGCTCCATCTTCCTGTTGCTGCTTCTTCTTCTGATGCGCTGCTGCTGCTTCCTTCCTTATGCTCAACCTCTCCTCGTTGGCAGTCCTTGCTGACCTTATCATTAGCCTTTTGATCTCCTCTATCACTCGGTCCAGCTGCTCCAGTGGATGGATCTTCTCATGCAGTCTCCTCAGCTGCAAATTGTTTTGGCACATGGGCAGATCACTGTGATCTCCCACACCATCTTCTTCATCTTCATTTGACAGTGTTGCTACTGTCATTCCCCTTCCTGGTATGTCTCCATCTTTCTCAAGATGCTCCCTGGGATGGCATTCTTCTTCATCTTCTGTGGCCTTAACTTGCCACCCTGCTATAGAGTTCATCTCTGTAGTCTTCATTACCTTTTCAGCTCCGTGGCTGAAAATTTTGAGCCATTCCTCATAATGCTCCTCTGCCAACATCTGCTCATGGTAGTCACCTACTGGCTCTGGATTTTTCAGCTAATCCTCTAGCATCTCCAACTCCCTCTCCCATGGAGTGAGAAATCTACCTGCCTGCTCTTTGGCTTCCTTTTCTGCTATCTTCAGTGCTGCAGTTTTCTTTTCTTCCGCTTCCTCAGCTTCCTGGCTGAAAGCATTGAGCCATTCCTCAGAATGCTCATCCTCCTCTTCTTCTTCTGCTTGGGCAGATTCCAAATTCTTCTCCCATTCATCTTCCCTGTCAGTATCAACTGGCTGTACTTCTGTTGTTGCTGCATCTGCAACACATATTTCCTCCTCTTCTTGGGCAAGTGGTAGGAATATTCCAATTCCTCCAATCATCAGAAGATTCCTCAGATCCTCCTCCTTTTGCAGCTGCACCTGCTGATCCAAACTCATCTCTGAGCTCATTTTCTCTGTCAACTCCTCGGGCTGATCAAAACTCACCTGCTCATCCCTGCCCACCTGGCAATATGGGATGTCTCTACTGCCCTCCTGGCAGTCCATGGAATCAACTAATTCCATCTCTGTTTCCTTTCCCACTTGGCAAACTGGAAACCTTTCGCTGCCCTCCTGGCAGTCTGTGAGATCCTGCAGTGACCTCAATCCATTGCCCACCTGGAAATGTGAAATTCCTCAACTGTCCTCATGACAGTCTGTGAGATCCCGTAGCGATCTCATCTCTTTGCCCACCTGGAAAACTGGAATTTCTATTCTGCCCACCTGGCAGTTCTTGAGATCCTCAACTGATCCCATTTCATTCTCTTCCCCGAGATTTTTTCCAGTCTCTGGTTCACATACCTGAACCATTTCCTCTGGTCCATTGAGGTTTTCTGCATACCTCAACAATCCTCTTAATAGCCTACGCTGTCTTCTAGCCATCAACTCTTTGACTGGCCATTTTTCTTTTGCCTTCCTCATGGGCCATTCATATACCCATCTCTGCTTTTCTTTCTGCTGCATCCGCAGTTCAAGATTTTCCATTTCTCTCTTTATATCAACAAGCTCTTCATCTATATCTTCTTGGCTCCATAGCTCTGCGTTTTTCCTTCCAGCATACCTACGACCTTCAATAGCCCTATTGCTGTCTCTGTTTGCCTTCCTGGCAAATCTACTACTGTCACTTTGGATCCCGAGTGTTTCCAGCCTCATCCTGTAGTCCCCTTGACTGTCTTCTTGATTTTCACCTACCTACAAACAACCATCACAGAGTCTCCAACACTCTGTCTTCCTTAGCACTTCTTGCTTCACCTGAAATATACAAGTGAAGTCTCGCTCTGATACCAACTTGATGTGTGTATCAGAGTGCTCTTTATCTCTTATGCCTCCCTCGTCTGAAATATATAGACAAGAATCAGGCTCTGATACCACTTGATGCAATGTATCAGAGTGAATCCTCTACCTCCTCTGTTTGCAATATATAAACAGAATCTGAGCTCTGATACCACTCTGACACAGGTGCACACCCCGCAGGGTCCCCCGCACGCGACCTCCCGGTCAAAAGGATCTTTCTGTTTTCTTTCCCTTGAGCTGAAGCGGCTCTTCCGATTCCCTGCTAGAATCTCTGCTAAAAATCCGATCCACAGGTCCTTTTCTTTCCCTGTCACGACCTCTGCATACGACCGTTGCCTCTTCCTCAACAAGGAAAATGTACTTTCAGACTTCGGGGTTTCTTGTTTCCCGATGTCAAGAGTTCCCTTCCTCACGAAATCCTGAACTCCGATTTACTGATGCGCCCTTTTTTCTGGCCTTAGCCCCTCCTGGCTATGCCCTGGTCCACATGACCAACTCTCATAAGACCACAGCCTTATATTCTTTCGGGAATTCAGATTTCCCAATGCCAAATTGAATGGACACTTTGTCCACGGGATCCCCGATTCTCCAATCCCCGATATAACATCAATTTGCAATTCTCGTCTGCCTTTAGCCCGATCAATGGCTCCAGATCGTCTATTTAAACCAATTGTCCAAATCTCCCTCGGGACTTCAGGGTTTCAAATGCTGAGGTGCATTTTATCTCGGGACTACCAATCCCTCGAATCCCGATTCTTCGATATGCTGACAGCTGACCCACAATGGCACTTCCCTCCTTTCGGGGTTTCGGACTTCGAAGCTCTGAAATGTATGGACTTCGTGTCCACGGGATTCCCGATATCCCGATCCCCGTAACACCGATAGATAGATTTCCTTTCAGGAACTCTCCTGAATGCTCTGATTGCTGCCATGCGCCCTCCTATGATGGATGGTCCTGATCGCTTACGGGCTTTCCCCCATGGATTTACTCGATTTCTTGTCCTCGTGACCCGCGATTTGCTGAGTCCTGAAACTCCGATGGAGTCTTTTCTTTCGGGACTTTTCCTGAGATCTTAGGTCCTTGACACGCATCCCCTCAAGATGTATGGATCTGATTAACTCTTGGGATTTCAGAGTTTCTGTTGATGAAATGCTCCGACCCCTAGTTCTCAGGATTCGCGAAACGTCGAACCCCGATCCTCCGGTTTGACTTTTCTATCGAGACTTTCCCCGATAATATGGATCTTGGCCATGCATCCCGACTAATGGATGGGCCTGATCCAATCTCGAGATTTCAGAGTTTATGATACCCTGATGACAGAAATCCTCTGTCAACTCAAAACCTCGGTAGCCGAAATACCGATGGGTCGCTCGATCTCCGCCACGTGTCTCCACAAACGGACAATCCAGATCATTCCTAGGACTTTCACCCTGAAGATTTCCCGATCTCCTGTCCACGAGACTTTCGATTTCCTGATTCCCGATGCCTCGATATCCCGATATGTGTCGGGACTCTTGCTCATCTTGAGAAGGGTTAAACCTCGTGCACCTCTTGTCCGATCCAACAGCTGACGAGATTTCTGAATGAGATCCAACGGCTCACAATCTCCCCCTTTTGTGTGCTTCTCCCGCTGCCTCCTGGACGTGGGAACCTACGGTCCAGATCTCCTTCTCCAGTCGATCTGACGGCTGCTGTGCTTCTTCCTGAGCTTGCGCACTTTCTTCCTAGCCTTGGGAGAATTTTCCAAAACTCAAAGGCCTCGACCTTTGTCTACCTTCTCTGCGAGCTCCACGAATTCGAGTCCTCGCCTGTGCTCTTAATGACGTTGTTCCACCTGAGCTTCTGCGCCTAATCCTCAAGGGACTCTATGACTCCTACGCCTCTGCAGAGCCTTCACGCACATAAAGTGCTTATCCATCCTGAGTTTGTCAACCACTCAGACCCCTAAGGGATTTTATCCTTCTTTCTTCTCCCACAGATGGAGAATAAGGATGCCCTCCTGGATATCCTTCACTCAAGCAACCTCTTGCTGAGGCTGCAGGGTGTTCAACAACCCTGCGAAGATCCTTCAGTGGATTCTTCCTCAACTTACAGAACTCAAAGAGTTCTCTTCTTCCTGTTCCTGTCTGCACAATGTCTCAATGCCCACTTGGCAGATTATCTTCTCACAGAACTTCAACAATTCTTTCCTCTGTGCAATCCTTGCACCTTCTCGATGCCCACTTGGCAGAGCTCTCAGAATCCTCAGTGATTCTGGTTCTTCCTTAAGAACTCACAACATAGCTCTTCTCAATGCACCACTGTGTATATGCTCAATGCCCACTTGGCAGAGCTTCACAGAACTCCTCATAACTTTTGTCTGCAACTGTGTCTCTCATACACAGCCTTACCTCTAAGGTGTTCAACAACCCTGAGGTCTTCCCTGAGTTGATGATTTCTGCTTCTGTGCCCACCTGGCACGTCTCTATCTGACTCTGCAGAGAGTGCATGGCTATCAGAACCTGCAACGTTCTGTCACACCCTCCTGGTGTGAAGCCTCAAGGACCTCTCAAGCCTGAAATCAAGAACTCCTGCAAATGCAAACCTACAACATACATCTACAACATAAAATAACACTCATAGACATTCACATAACACATAAATACATGCAGGAAAAACCACTTCTGTTTATATTAAAATGGCAAATGCCTGTTTGCATAAGGGTGTTCTTGAGCTCTCTCTGGCTGTTTTCTTACAACCACTACAACTACTACTCAAAATGAGATAAAAAATCTCTTTTACCTGAGGGGGGCTCTTCGAGCTCTTCCCTCCAATCTACGTACCCTATTCAATTACATTGAATAGTTGTCTAGTCCGCAATCTAGATCTAGATCTCAGACATATGAACATTAAAGGCCTACCTACTCTAATGCCTGCACAAAGGCACGACTTCACAGCTCAACAACCTACTACATTAAATTTACATTCAATTACAAAATAAAAGATGAGGGTTGCGCCTCTCTTCATCTTGAATGCACGTGCTTGACATGACTGGCTGACTGACGTGGAGAGATGCTCCTGCATTAGGGGGTTTGGGTCATGATAGCCTTCTATTTGTGGACACGAGTTCGAACTTCATTGTGAACTCATTAGATAAATGCTTCAAGGATCTCAAAGAACTAATGGTGGATAACATCAAACCACTTACTACATGATGGATTATTATAAAGTGAATCATATGAAAAAGGTTTGGTATATAAGGAAGATTCTTTGAATTCCATATTGTTAAATATCAATAGTACATGCATTTCATCTAGAAACTTACTACCAATTTTGTTGTTGCAAATGGATAAATGTGACGTGAGAACAAAAATCACGACTCGCTTTCATTCACATCCCTTTTAACAATAAAGGAGGGCCTTTATAATTCCACAAGTAGTATTTCTCCTAGTGCATCTCACACATGAAGGTATAGATGGAACATATGGAAGATTAATTGTTATGTTAAAATGAAAAGATATATTTTCACTACCATAAGTCATGGAAACTTATAGAACATGTGAGGTCCAAAGTTCCTTACCTCCATATCTGATTTATGAGGTATTTGACTTCAAGATATTTGTCAAGCCACACCCATTGTATGGGAAATTTAAGTCAATGGGTATCAAAACATGCAAATACTTAAAATTCAAACTTGTTGATGGAAAACTAATTATCCAATATATAAACTCAGTTAAAGATGAAAAATGGTCGCCCCTATAAATGCATGACATCCATTTCTTGATGCCCATCAAAACTTACCTAGCAAGAAATATCATATATCACCTTTAAAGGTAAAGCAACCTTCATATATGGCAGAAATAAACAAAAGAATATCCAATTATATTTCCATGTGGAGAAAGGGGATTAGAAAGGAAAGGGAATATTTTTTTCTTCCAAAGACAAGCTATTGGGAGAATTACTTAAAGGCTTTGGAAAATCCATTTTTCAATAATGAGCACTAAAAGGAAATAATTTTTGGCTATCCAAGGTGCAAGACATAGACACGTCTATTGATACACAACCAACAATTGATATCATGGGAATATACTTTAAGAAAAACATTGATATTACTGAACATCACTATGTTGGACCTCTAAGTAACAGGGTTAGATATGAAGTCTCTCCAAGGGATGATGTCATTGAAGGATAAATGCATATATTATAATCATCAAATATATATATTGAAATATGGTTAGGTAGGGAGAGAGGAACTATTTATCAATATTTAGATGGCACTGCTATGAATTACAAGGTAGACTTTGAATGGTGGAGTCTCACTGGAAGAGGGGAAAAACTAAATGTTTGTATAAAAGTGTTTAGAAAAATCTTAGTAATGGTAACTCTAAATGGACCATGTCCATTGTGATATAATCTATGGTTATGGTAAAAAAAGGTAGTGTAGAATGGAAAGAAAAAACAAATTATTGAAAAGGGATATACATCCATTGAAGCACAACTAGAATGAATGGGACAAAATGGTGAGAGTGAGAGTGATGTTGATGAATGAGAATTTTTATTTGTGATAGAATATCCATACCATCATATTCTCATGTATTTATTCAACACATGAAACTTTTAATATAATTGTAGTTTTTTAATCACTTGCACCATGCCCATTGAGTACTTACTATGATGGCTGAAATTGATCTTTAGTTTAATATTTAATTATCTATAACCTCCTACAACATCTCCATTGACATCTTACAATTATGGGCCAAATTGATCTTATGTTACATCTACGGTTGTCATGTACAAGAGATGCATGTTGTAGTGCAATGGTTATGATTCTCAACTGAAGTGGTAAATATTAATAAAACATTTAACTATATTGTATGTGATGATTGTTTTGGCGATTTGTGTAATGTACCCAACACCTAGATGGGAAAACATTACATGTGGAAATTCATTTAAACTAAGATTTTCTACTTAATTAATTCGTGTAGCTTACCAACTACAGATCACACGTAAATTTAACCATGTTGGCTCATACCACAGTTCTAAATTCATCTAGTAGCATATAGTAAACATGAATGTAACTGTTCAATCCAACAAAAAATGCAAATAATTCATATACATCATTTACACAATGAAATAATCATAAATAACAAAACATAAACAATTATCTGTTAACAATTATCCAACTCGTTGCATATGAAGGATGAACCTCCCAGTCATAGGCAATGTTGATCATTTTCTATCATAAGCAAGCCACCCCCGAGCTGACGCTATGAGTCCATAAGGAGATCCGACCCACTGGTTGTCCACTCTCCACACATAGCCACCCAAACCCAAGTTCTATTCTCACAATAGTTCCAATCCTTCATCTTTATCTTTTCCCCACAATTTTCACTACCTAAGGAATGTACCCCCTTCACTGCTCATAGTCCCTCGGGTTGTACCATTTGTTTATCAAGACCCCTAGTGCATTTGGTTGACAAGGAATCACTCAGTTGGGAACTCTAGGAACTCTCAGTTGCTTCATGATTTCTCATAGAAGCCTTCACAAGGCTCTGAGTCATTTCATTCACAGAAAAATAACACCATGGGCTCACATACCAATTTACAGGAACACATACCTATCTCTTAGCATAAAATCACAACCAAACAATGGCTACCTTTGAGTATACCATGGCTGATTTTCTTCCCTACCCTCTACTCCTGCTTTGCTGCCCCAAAAACTACATGTAAAAACTATTCTCTCCGTAAAGACGTGTTTTTCCAAAAAATCACCCCCTTGGCCATACAAATTTCCCCTACTTGCTTGATTTCTTGACTTGAATTACACTTTTCCCAAAGGTGATTGTACCTCAACCCATACTCTCCAATAACTATGGGATGTGACCACTCACACCCACCCTCTTACATGAGTTAAATGATTGGCTTCTCATACACTCAATCAACAAAACATAAGGTTATACATAATGATAATGTGGGTTCGGTTAATGCACATGAGTAATTCCCCCTTGGACTCCTCTCTCTCTTGTGGAATCATATCCCCTCACCATTCTTCATTTCTTTCTGATTGCAACCAACAATTTATATTTTTATTAAATATTTCAATGCTCATAATATACCATTTGGCCTTTGGCCACATTAAAACAATATGGTATCTTCGCCCCAACTCATTGGCTCACCAACCTAAATCACATTTACAAAATTATATTAAAATTTGCAGGGATTAAAACTGAGGATGTTACATCCCCTCCCCCTTATTTTTTCACTATCCTTAGTGCACAACACCCAACAGGTGTTCACTCACTTTACAATTCTGGCTCTCGACCATTAATCAATAATATAGGATCCCTGACACAAAATCACACAAACATTCTAGCCTAAAAAAAATTACATAGGCTCTTTGGCTCAAAATCATAGATACATAGACACCCCGACCCAAAAAAATTTACATACATAGGCATTCCGGCCCAAAACCATAGATACTTAGGCTCTCTAGTCCAACCGTGTAAGATAACTTCACAATTCATCTTCTGGCAACAATTTACTTTACATTACACCACTGTGATAATGGAATCTCCACTTTCGAATAGTTGCAATTATGCCTCTTGCACAACATCTAAACACAACTCCAGTGGAAAGAAAATACACAATCATGACATACAATCTCATGTGACGACCCATAACAATCAAACATAACACATGAAACTTAACGATACATAGCGATGGATGAATAGACACACCAAAGCATTTAGTCCCATAAAACACAGAGGCAGATACATTATTCAGGAACAACAAGCAAAAAGGAACATGGGAAACTTAAAACACACTTGAACAACAATCATCCCATCTTTTAGCATAATTAAATCAATGACTACAATCACTCATTTATATGGTTGTTTCTCCACTTTATGAGCAATCACAACAAAATTCGGCTCATTGTTCTTTTCTTGACACATCGTCATGATTCCAACCACCACGTCATATGCAATATTGATTTCCCTCCCCCTTTTCCATTCTCACCCTCCAAGCTCAGGCATCCCCTTGACTACTTCACAGTCCCTCAGGTGATCCATCATTTTCGAAGGTGTTCTTGCACAAGGGGAGTGCCAAATCGTTACTAGATTGTTTACTAGAAATCATAATTCATGGTAATCATATGGTTCTAGTGTCATATTAGTAGCCTCCTTTCCAAACTTTCTATCTTTAATAACCATCATCTCCTCTGTATCACACATACACAGTCATCATGAGATATCATCATAGAAATTTTACATACTGATTTCTATGTCCGTTTTACAAATAATGAGCTACGTTTCCCAATCACAAGTTTTCTTCTCAAGACATTTGGCTCTTTGTAACAACAAGTGTCTGTCTTCCTTATGGGCTTACACCACTTCCATATCCAAGACCATTTTTCCTGCAATTTTTCTCATTTAATTTAGCCAAACAATTGTTAGCATTTCATAACAATTTTCAATCATTAATTTCTCAAATATGTTCCATGCATGAGTTTTCTGTGCATTATGCTTGGCTCTTGCAATTGTAGATACCAATATTCTTTATGGAATTACATCGCTGCCATATCCAAGACCAATCTTCCTGCAGTTTTTCACTTTCTTGCAGCCAAACAAGACTGTTATCACTTAGGCATATTTCTTAGCAATTGATGAAATGATTTCAGAATTGTAATTTACAAGAAATTCAATCCTTTCC
Source organism: Picea engelmannii (assembly GCA_009831015.1). Lineage (NCBI taxonomy): Eukaryota > Viridiplantae > Streptophyta > Pinopsida > Pinales > Pinaceae > Picea > Picea engelmannii. The sequence goes on from ML781081.1 coordinate 233,041, forward strand.
AGCCATTATTCATATTAAAATGGAATTTAACCACTAATCACACTATCTAGAATGAAATTGTCATTCACTACAACATATGCATTTCAACACCAAAACGTTTCATAATGTATTCAAACATTACCAATGTGCCAATGCCCAAGGGCACATTTTCCCAACGCGTCCTTGCATTGACTCTAGAATACCAGATACCCATGGAATTCATTGCTACCATAGGAGTATGTCTCATGTCTTGTCTTGGTTATGATCTCATGAATAACATAACACAATATGCAATTAAATTTCCCATGAATGCATTCAAGAAACAATTAATGTTTTCATATTCAACACCTCCTGTCTTTACATCAATTCAAATATTGATATTAGACTGAGGGAATTCTTACCCCAATTCTCTTCAACATTGATATGTCATAACAAACCCAAATGCGTACTTGCATGGCTGTCATTAATTTATTGGATGCTACCTGATAAACTGGTACTTTGTAGAAGCTCATAGGCTCCCTTTACCAATCTTTTGATCAACATTCCCACCATCCTCTTTTGTCTTCGCATGGATGGATACTAGAAGAAACAATATCATCATGCTATAATCATGTTTCCTTGATACACAATCCATCATCAGTTTTATTCACACACACACACACACACACACACACACACACACACACATATTAGCAGACTACTCTTAGTCTAAACTCATGCCACCAACATGTTCATGCAAAAATGCACATCTGTATGCACCAAGAATTTGATATTTCATTCACATGCATTCTATCTTTATTGTATGAATCATGCATCAATTTTATCATGCACTCCAATGCATATCTAGTTCAAATTTAATTAATTATTTGTTTTTTATGGTTGTAGATGGTTGTGCTTGAATTGTTGTAGAACATTGTTTCCCTATGCAATTCCATTCCGCTCGACTGTGCACCATTGGCCCCTATTCTACACCTTCCATCCAAGCCCCCACTTGGTCATACTACATTTTTAGCCACTAGATCCACTAGTTTTTCCATCCCACAATTGCTTTCTTCATGCAAAGAATCCTGTCCCAACACATTTTGGCTATAATTATCAATATTCATAGTGCTATAACATGCACTACTCTAGCTCAATATTTACATTCCCCATTTCCTTGACCAAACATGTCTTGAAGTACCATTATCATTGATTGACATTTCAATATTCTAAAATGTTCTTTAATGTTATTTTCCTAATACTCTTTTCCATCCATGGATTTGTTGAATTTTAAATATCTTTCTTCACTTCATTGAGTGATAAGTATAACTTGGCCACTCAAGATCACTCTGGCCCAAATGGAATGATACACTCCTCCATTTCCACCTGTACCTTTGTTTTGTTGCACACTCTGATAATAGAGGCAACTTCTTTCTTTGTGTACTTTTAGAAAAGAGTTGCTAGATCATATCTAACAATTCCTTTTTCCTGCATTCCCATGATTTCACATAGAGATGACTGATCCATTCATAAGTCACACTTCATCTCTTGATATCCTTTCTCCTTCTCTTGCAAAAATATTTTTAACCTTCATTATATTTCTACCTTTAAGGCTATGGAGTCCTTCTTACCTCTCAGTGCATGCAATGGAATTACTCCCTTATTGGGTTTGTACCTTATGTGAAAATATCTATTTAATTCCCTTGCAAGACATTCAAACTCTATAGCAGCTAAATACTAATATTCCTCTGCTCTTCTTTAGACCTTAGTCAACCTTGCATCACCTATCCTACACTTTCCTTTGCAATTCTGTGATGCTTCATCCAACTACACAGACTTAAACTCCTTCCCTATCTAATGGGCCCTAGGATTAATCTAGAAAAAACCCACACAATACTCATTATGGAATCTTAATCTCTTGCTAGAAGTCATTTCACACAACACTCTCCGCTAGAGTGCTCCGCTGCTTATTAACAAGACCTTGTTAATAAACTCAATCCCTTTTTGATTTCCCAAGCCACTATACTTGAAATGTGACTCTATGCTTATGCATAGGCACTATAATGAGAATATACACTCTTACTTACACAAAATCACCTTCAATACTCACTTCTATTATCTGGGAGAGTTTCTCCAAACTTTGAAACTATTTGGAGAAATATTCACATGGAGTAATTACATGGTTCTTGGAATCCAATTCCACTTTCCATTACTTGTCCCGTATCTTTATTTTTGCAACCAACCTCTACAATATTTTCTATGTTTCCATTACTCTGATATTCAATCCTAGGCTTGAATTTACCTGGTTATACCTCTAATTTTGTACCATGTACAAGCAACCATTTATGTATAGTATAAATATTTTATCACTTAATGCTACATGCCATATTTTATCCCAATTTATGAAGGATGCAATTCACCAAATCAAAAATATGATTACTCAGATGCATTCCTCTCTGAAATATCTTTCTAATGGTTGTGCTCATGTCTCAATATGAGTTCCAAGCTAAACATTATGGTGGAAAAACAGTGAAGGAATATTCATTATCACATGAAACATAGTAGCAATGATCAACAACCGTCTGATCATTTCTTGATTAGATCTTCACCATTAATCTGTGCTAATGGATTCATTGTGGATCTAAGTCATACCTCTTCTTCATTTCATGATTTCGTGATCTCCAATTTGTACCCTCTAGTTCCACCGCACTCGCTTTTCACTCAGATTGTTTTCCATTATTTTATTTGCATGTCTATGATACATCGCGATTTTTCGGATCCGTCACTCTCTGGCCATCCGATCTGTGACACATAGTGACCTCCTCACCACCTGATCGATTCTCCATACTTAGTCATTTTCTCATATCTCACCGTGGGTAGTGGGTCTACAACACTTTCTCGACCCTTATATTCATGACCCCGTCCGACCGATCCACTCTTTGTACTTATCTTATTTTCAAGATTTTTTCACGGGTCCCCAAGTTTGTAGGGATACCTCACTTCTTCACATAACCCCGATCCTCCATCTTATTCACCACCTCCATGACATATTAGGACTTAAACGATTTTCCACTTCTTACTATGGGTTCGAGTGATCCCCTATTTATTTTACTCTTAGAACTCCATCCACCCATCCACCCGACTGATCCTTAGGACTTAGACAATTTCCAAGATCTTATCATAGTTTTGTGGGACTGGTAGTTGGTTTGCCACATGGCTCCACATCACTTGCCAATTTTCATTCCATCCAACATGTACCTTCCTCTATGGAAGTAAATGTCTTTCTTCTACCACATCAACTGACACACGGCCTCGACGTCATGATGACGTTATTGTACAAAAAAATACCCTAATTTTTCTGATTTTGCTTATTTTCGAAATTTTCCAAAGAGGATCAATTTCACAATTATTTCTGTGGCCTCCATTAGATATTGTAATTAAGATAAATACAACCAAATTGTATTTGTACATACAAATTCTACCCCCCCCCCCAATCTTCAAATTCACCTCTTGCAGATTGAATTCGTCTTGAATTACTCTGCGAAAATTGGGGCTTTTTGTCTAATTTTGCCTCAATTTGTTATGGGCACCATGGACACTTTGTAATTTCAACTTTCAGCCATATACAAGACCAAATATGATTGATTGGAGACTAAGTTTTCTTATGTTTAATTTCTAGGCTCAATTCTTCCAAATTATTTGCAAAATTCCTTTAATTTCATTGCAATAACTTTATTGAACAATTTGCAGATATTTTCTCTCTGACATTCCATCAAAAAGTTTTCCTTCATAGTTTGCGTTTTCAATTTTGTGCTCTATTAATCGACCCATATAGGATCAGTGTCAAAACTGGAGCTCTTATACCACTTTTTAACGTACCCAATACCCAGCTAGAAAACATCACGTGTGGAAACTCATTTAAACTAAGATTTTCTACTTAATTAATTCGTGTAGCTTACCAGCTACATGTCACAGACAAATTTAACCATGTTTGTGGATACCACAGTTCTAAATGAATCTAGTAGCATATATTAAACATGAATGCAACTATCCAAGCCAACAACAAATGCACAACATTCATATAAATCATTTACACAACAGAGTAATCATAAATAACACAACATAAACACTTATCTTTTAATAGTTATCCAACTGGATGCATATGAAGGATGAACCTCCAAGCCTCAGGCATTGTTGATATTTTTATCTCATCAACAAACCACCCCCAAGCTGAGGCTACGAGTCCACAAGGAGATTCCACCCACTGGTTATCTAATCTCCACACATAGTTGCCTAAACCCAAGTTCTATTCTCACAGTAGTTCCAAACCTCCAACTTTCTCTTTCTCCCACAACCTGCACTACCCAAGGAATGTACCCCCTCCATTTCTCACAGTCCCTCGGGATGTACCTTTCTTTTATTATCCCCCCTAGTGCATTCGGTTGGATAGGAATTACTCAGTTGGGAACTCTATGAACTCTCAACTGCTTCATGATTTCTCATAACATCCTTGACAAGGCTTTGAGTGATTTCTCTCTTCGCATAAAATCATATGCAAACAACTACCTTCGAGTATACCATGGCTGATCTTCTTCCCATCCCTCTTCTCCTCCTTTTTCCCCCCAAAAACTACAAGTAAGAAATGTTCTCTCTGCAAAGACGGGATTGTCCAAAACATTGCCCCCTTGTCCATACAAATTTCCCCTCCTTTCCTTCTTTCTTTAACTGAATTACACTTTTCCCAAAGATGATTGTACCTCATTCCATACTCTCCAATAAATATGGGATGTGACCACTCACACCCACCCTCTTACATGAGTTAAATGATTGGCTTCTCATACACTCAATTAGAAAAATAGAAGGTTAAAACCTCCACAAAGGAGAACCTTTGATTGTGGAGATTTTCATTTATATTTTCACTATAAATTGTTATGTTGGAGTATTTATAGCAATATAACACAACTATACATTTATGTATTATTGGACTATGAATCGAAACAAGTTAAAAAACAAATAACAGAGTTCACATTTATCATTAGTGCACCAAAATATCAAGTGAAAAAAGAGCAGGGATTTCATTTTGTAAAAGTGAGTTAAAACAAAACCCTAATCCCTATTCCATTGTTTTTCCAAAAGTTAGAGGAGAGACTTATGGAATAGAGATTTACTAGGAAGAATAATGACATAGGCAAGTTTTATGAAAAACGAAATTTGTAAGGAATCATCGTGGCTCACATTCAAATACATAGGAGAAATTTTAGGCATATGACTTCATTCTCTTCATCTTAAATTTTCCCTCAATTGATTAAAAAACTCCCAACATTTTCTTTATCTATTCTTATAAATATTTACATTACATTTGCAAGAAAATACATGGGTTTCAAAATCACCTTAAGTGTTATAAACCTTAGCTTTCTTGTTGTTTCTCTCTTATTTTATATCGCTACAAACCCTATTAGTAGGATTTTAGTCTCTCTACCCTTTCACAAGGAGATATTTTTTTTTGGTGGGGGGGGGTGGGGGGGCTTTGGATATTTGTATTTGGATCTTTGGGTATCTATTGAATTGAGATTTCTCATTACATTGGATCCCAAAAACTATCATTGTTATATTTTCTTTATCTTTTTAAAGAATCCATTTGGGTTTCCCAATGCTCACTTTACATTACACATACATCCGTGTGTTTTCTTATTATATATCACATCACTTGGTTATGCCACATTTTTAAAATAGTTTTTTAGTTTTAGCGGTGTGTACAATACAATAAAAACACACTAGGGTATTTTTTAGTGTATAACACACCACTTAGCTACGTCTTCTTTAATATACTAGTCCAAAAATTACCAAATTAATATTTATATTATATTTACTTTCATATAAATATTAATATATTTGTCACTGTTCTTGTCATTTTCCATGAAGATTAAGAAAATTCTAGTGAATGAACAATGTGATATATGAAACATGCTAGTGGGGATGTCTGAAAAAGTGTAAAATGAGATGGTTGATGAAATTAGAATAAATCAATAGTAGGAAGAGCTATTCCAACGACAACATGCATCAAACATATGTAATCATTAATTTTTTTAATGTGTAATTAAAGCATTTAATTATCAAATGAAATACTAATTAATCGTTAAATTTGTTATTACAGAAAATAAAACAAAATGGAATCCATTCAACACTTGAGCCATGACAACAAGGAAGAGAAGGGTTGATTGCAAATTTTGTGAGTATTTTTTTTCCTTACTTGACATTTCATATTTATTGTGATGTTTATATTTTAATTAATTTATAATCATATATGGATGTTTTTTAATTGGTGTTGATGTACAAAAGATCCATCTAATTTGATCGACACTGAATTAATTATGGGTTATGAGTATATGTTGGATCATCAAGGTCTAAATAAATAATTTGTCAGCATAGATACTTTTTTACTTACCTTATTTTATAATCAATGAAATACCAATATATATATATATATATATATAACAAAGTATGGAGTGGATCTAACAAAAGATTTTTTGAGAGATAACATGAGGAATGGCTTCTAAAGAATTTATATTGATTATGAATCAATTGTTTCTACAATATGTGTTTTACTTTATGTAATCATTTATATTATACTATAAATGTAAATGTACTCATTACACTTTATTTATATGTTTATCGATGGAACGTGAAGAGGTAGAAATAAATCATGCCAATAAATAAAACATTCTAGATAACCCTTGATCCGAAAATTCTTAGATGCAAACTATTTCTTAAATACACATAAATATCTGACTAGATTCAGAAAATGAAGATCGTCTTTGACCATTTTCAAATAACATGTGAATTCCTTACTTATCCATAAAATTCAATAACATTGATGAATAACTTGTAGAAATAAAATGCTGAAATGAAGTAAAGTAAGTTCAAAAACAATTCAAATGGCACATAAATAATTTGTTGAGGGAGTTCACCCATATTGGGCTACGTCTCCAGGTCCATTTTCAATCAGTGAGACCATTCTTTAATGTTCAAATGCCAAAATTAAAATGAATGGACTTACAAATACCAATTTTCTGAAGACATCCTTCAAGTCTGCTACTCAATCCCAGATAGAGAGGTTACCACTGAATTCATCTCAAAATTATGATAAAAATGAGTATAAACTTGACTATGTTCTGAATAGGTGCTTAAAGACCCCCTTTTGCACACATAATGAGACTATGGGTCTCAGACATGGAAAATTGGACTAATAATTTTCATACACAATTTTTTTTACACAGAATAGATATCACCATCAAATTCCTCTCAAAATTCTAAGAAAAATGAGTATAAGCATTATGTACATCCCTCAAACAAGTCAATAACATGCAAAACGAGACAAACCCAAAACTAGGGACACCTATTGCATGCAAAACGAGACAAATATGAACTTGGGACAAAATTTCTATGCATACCTGCTTCTTGGAATGAATTCCCATGTTCTCGTAGTATCCCTTGCACCATTTTTCATGCCCATTAAATAGGGCTAGGCCGTCTTAACCACCAACTGGAATCCACGTTGTAACTTAAATACATATTTTTTCATTTGCATAACAAACCCACATCCTTTGGTGATCTAGATTTATGAGAGTAACAAAATGAAACACATATTTATAACACTAACACAGATACACAAAGATACAATGGAACTTAACTTCTATTCAATAAAGAAATCTGTTGAAGCTATAAAATGCAGAATTAAAACAATCTTGTTCGAATGGTGGTAGCTAATCTCTGAGAAGAGATGTGGCAGATATACACACTCATATGAGCACATTACAGTGAGACCTCCATGATATTTTAGCATTAGGAAGTAAATAGAAAACCCTAGACATCCAAAAACCTAACCCTAGGAGATGAAGCACCAAAAGTCATGTAGGCCCCGATGGGGTAAGTTGGTACATCAACTTCCCAGGGTCGTAACTTTTGCATACAATCTCTGTTTTAGGTGCATGATATCCTGTTGGAAAGGTATATCAGAGGAATACACATTATGCGATATCACTCTAACTCTATGTATAGTATGACTATGTTGGGCCCAAAAAATGTTGTTTAGGGCCTCAAAACAACCCCATAAGTTTAGGACCCGAAAAGCTAGAAAAAAAATGCCAAGATGAAAACTATAACTGCCAAGATGAAATTTGTATGTGAGCCAGCTGGAAGAGGTGGGTTGCCGCCGATATCCATCTAGATCACTTGGCACGTTGGTAGGGCCATTTGGTGGTTGGCGGAGAGGTCAGGGGTTCAAACCTCGTGGCCTCCCCCTTTGCTACACGTTGAAACCATATATTAATTGGTTTGCTTGTTATTAAACCATAAATTCAAGAATACCCCTCAAACTTGTAGTTTGGTTCCATGTATATTCCATGGTATTTGGGGTGGGCGGGGGTATCCCTCGATCCTTTTTTTGCCGCCAAAAAAACCGTACAAAATCTTAAATAATAGTTACAATGTATATGGTTAAGAACCAAATGAGTGGTGTAATGGTAAAAGGAAGCTGGTGTAGAGTTATAGGAGGTCACGGGTTCTACTCCCATTGACCCCCTAAAATTTTGGTATATATTAAACATATAAGGACAATGGGAGACTGCCTCATGGCAATATCTCATTTGTCTATTTGTGCCACGTGCCAAATTCCAATTAATCCTCTTGGAATGTACGGTCGCCATGTCACTTTCCTAGTCGGATGTACAACCTGCTAACCCATCCAACTACCTGCCATGTGTTTCCCTGTACGGATGTTTGTGGACGTTACATGTGTCACCCTTTTAGTGGTGCCATGTGGCACCCCCTTTTGACTCGTTATTTCCAAAATTTAAATGACCATAAATTTCTCATACAAAGTTCGTTTGAGATGATTTTTGCATCATTAGAAATATATTTACGAACTCTACGCAATGAAGTTGGTTTTAGGATCAACTAAGAAGATAAATTTTTGAGCATTGTTTATCCTCCTAGATCATTTTTGAGCATTATGGATCCTCCTGGATCACACCAAGAACTTTTGGATCTCCAAAAGTATGGATCATTTAGAAATGAAATGATGATACTTCTACCTCACTTGTCCAGTATCATCCATCCTTTCTTCTTGGATAGTGAGCACTTGACTCATCATAATGACAACAAAGATTGAAACAACATTGTTGACCAAGTTGACCAGTCCCTTAAATTTACAAACTCCGCCATTCATTGTTGCAGTAACTAACCATACTCCATTTATTAGTAACAATATGAACAACACAATTGAATATACATATGTGAAAAATAATGAACCATCATCATATTTTCCCTTCTTAACGGGATAAACATCAACCAAAGGATCTGTTTTACTTTCAACCGTAGGTTGTAGACATGGATCCTGGATACTAGCATTAACTAACATTTTTACATGCCCTGTAGTGACAACAGTCAAATTAGTCTTCATATGATGAGATCTCACAATGAACTCAATCCCATCTTTGAAAATATGATATTTGTTCAGTTCCATGTAGAAAATAGCCTTCCTGTCATACAAATATGGAATTCCCAAAACCTTCCCATAGATGTCTAGTGGAACAATGTCTAACTATACCTCATCAACGCAAGTGGATGTGATATCAAACTGTAACTTACATTTCTTAGTTACCTGTAACTGAGCATTATCATAAATCCATCCCAACAGATACGGTCTCGGATGAGGCCTAGTTTCCAATCCAAAATTATGAACAACTTTCTATGAAAAAAGATTCACTCGTGATCCATTATATTCAACAAGTGTATCAATATTAGTGTGCTTTGATATAACTCGTAAATGAAACAATTCATTTCTTTTCCTTACATTAGGAATTACTTTAGACTTTTTAGAATAATTACGCAAACTGAAACTTGCAATAAAATATTTACCTTTGATTCCCATAGTTGTAACCTTAGTTTCATCTCTAGAATCTGATCGAAGATCCTAAACTATGGTTGTGGTCTAGTTTTTACCCTTTCTAGGCTGAGCCCACTTTGGCTTCAATTCTGGATGAAACTTACAACAATGCTTGTCATCATGTCCTTTCTTCTCACAGTGAGAACATGTAGGATTATTTTCTTCATCCTTCTTAACTATAGATGTCTTCTTACTCTTCCCTTTTCCCTTTGACTACTCCTTGAATTCATGTGACTTCCATGACACTTCCTCAACATGTTTTCCTTTGTTGGCTTCAATTTGAGTAGCTTGTACTGATACTTCATCAATATTAGTAGGATTAAACATCAATATAGTATGGCGAAGATATGAGTGCATACCACCAATACACTTTAGAAGAGTTTCATGAGTATGCAATGGAATTCTCAAAGATAATGCCTTCATTTTAAATTCTAATGTATAGGCTTGACCATTTTACCCTTTTCCTTGTCTTAAATGTTTCCAAGAAATTATTGATGTTTGCATAAAAGATAATGGATTAAATTGTTTTCTTAATGCAACAACAGATTCAATCCATGAAGAAATGGTTTTGCCATGTTGAATAAGATCAGCTTGTGTCTGACTCTCCCACCATATCAAAGTTGTTCCACTCAGGAAAAGAGTAGCCAATTGTATCCTTGAAGTATCCTGTATCATTTTATGTACCCTACAATATACTTCAATCTATTTGACCCAGTTATCCAACTTCTCCGCATTCAACTCTCCATCATAAGTAGGCAAATCGAACTTTACATTTGGCTTTAACAAAGGGAAATCATGAGAATGAGAAGACTTATTAGAATGGTTTTTCCTCTTATGAGAATAAATTTCACTTCCATCATAAGATTATGATGATGATGATGATGACAGGGACAAAGGAGGCTCTAGAGGTTCTTCACCTTCTCTTTCTTCTTTAACTGCTTCAGTTTTTACTGATGTACTTTCTCCCTTGGCATTCTTTCGATCCTCATACATTTCTTCCACCATGGCCTTCATCAAATTAAATTCCTCAAATAAATAATATTCAGATTCATAAGGACCTAACCTTCTTGTTGAATCCATTTCTCCTCTTCGAGTGAAGCTTCTTGAACCAATTTCAGGATTATAACTTGCAAGATTTCCTTCACCTTGCTTAGATTTGGACCTCGTAAGAATTCACTTGAAAATACATGTCAAAACCATATTTGATACCAACTTGACAAAAAATCCTTAGATGCCAATTATTTCTTAAATACACATAAACATCTGACCAGATTTAGGAAAACAAAGATCGTCTTTGACTATTTGCAAATAACATGTGAATGTCTTACTTATCCATAAAATTCAATAACACTGATGAATAAATTGCGGAAATAAAATGATGAAATGAAGTAAAGTAAGCTCAAGAACAATTCAAATGGTAGATAAACAATTTGTTAACAGAGTTCACCCATATTGGGCTATGTCTTTGAGTCCCTTTTCAATCAGTGAGACTGCTCTTTAATGCTCAAATGTCAAAATTACAACGAATGGACTTACAAATACCAATTTTTTGAAGACAGTCTTCAAGTTTGCTGCTCAATCCCAGAAAGAGAGGTCACCACTGAATTCATCTCGAAATTCTGAGAAAAATGAGTATAAACTTGACTATGTTCTGAACAGGTGCTTAAAGACGCCCTTTTGCACACATAATGAGACTATGGGTCTCATACATGACAAATTGGACCAATAATTTTCATACACATTTTTTTTTACAGAGAATAGATATCACCATCAGATTCCTCTCAAATTTCTAAGAAAAATGAGTATAAACATTCTATACATCCCTCAAAGAACTCAATAACATGCAAAACGAGACAAACCCAAAACTAGGGACACCTATTTCATACAAAACGAGACAAATATGAACTTGGCACAAAATTTCTATGCATACCTGCTTCTTGGAATGAATTCCCATGTTATCATAGTATCCACTGCACTATTTTTCATGCCCATTAAATAGGGCTAGGCCAAATTAACCACCAACTGGAATCCACATTGTAACTTAAATACACATTTTTCCGTTTGCATAACAAACCCACATCCTTTGGTGATATGGACTTATGATAGTAACGAAATGAAGCACATATATATAAAAATAACACAGATATACAAAGAACAATAACAAAGATACAATGGAACTTAACTTCTATTCAATAAATAAATCTATTGAAACTGTAAAATGCAGAATTAAAACAATCTTGCTCGAATGGTGGTAGCTAATATCTGAGAAGAGATGTGGAAGATATAGACACTCATATGAGCACATTACAGTGAGGTCTACAGGATATTTTATCATCAAGAAGTAAACAGAAAACCCTAGACATCCAAAAAACTAGCCCTAGGAGATGAAGCACCAAAAGTCATGTAGGCCCCGATGGGGTAAGTTGGTACATCAACTTCCCGGGGTCGTAACTTTTGCATAGAATCTCCGTTTTAGGTGCACGATATACCGTTGGAAAGGTATATCCGAGGAATACAAATTATGTGATAGCACTCTAAATCTATGTATAGTATGACTATTTTGGGCCCAAAAAATGTTGTTTAGGGCCTCAAAACAACCCCATAAGTTTAGGACCCAAAAAGCTAGAAAAAAACTGCCAAGACAAAATTTGTATGTGATATAGTTGGAAGAGGCGAGTCACCGCCAATATCCATATAGATCATTTGGCATGTTGGTAGGGAAGTTTGGTGGTTGGCGGAGAGGTCAGGGGTTCAAATCCCGCAACTTGCCCCTTTGCTACACGTTGAAACCATATATTAATTGGTTTGTTTGTTATTAAACCATACATTAAACGATACCCCTCAAACTTGTAGTTTTCTTCCACGTATATTCCATGGTATTTGGGGTGGGTGGGGGTATCCCTCGATCCTTTTTTTTGCCGCCAAAAAAACATTACAAAAGCTTAAATAATAATTACAATGTATATGGTTAAGAACCAAATGAGTGGTGTAATGGTAAAAGGAAGTTGGTGTAGAGTTATAGGAGGTCATGGGTTCGACTCCCATTGACCCCCTACACTTTTGGTATATATTAACCATATAAGGACAATGGGAGGCTGCCACATGGTAGTATCTCATTGGTCTACTTGTGCCACATGCCAAATTCCAATTAGTCCTCTTTGTCTGTACGGTCTCCATGTCACTTTCCCAGTCGGATGTACAACTTGCCAACGCATCCTACTACCTGCCATGTGTTTCCCCGTATGGATTTTTATGGATGTTCCATGTGTCACCCTTTTAGTGGTGCCATGTGGCACCCCCTTTTGACCTGTTTTTTCCAAAATTTAAACGACTATAAATTTCTCATACAAAGTCCGTTTGAGATGATTTTTGCATCATTAGAAATATATTTCTGAGATCTACGCAATGAAGTTGGTTTTAGGAGAAACTGATAATATCAAGTTTTGAGCATTTTTGATCCTCCTAGATCATTTTTGAGCATTATGGATCCTCCTGGATCACACCTCCCCACTGAAGAACTTTTGGACCTCCAAAAGTATTGATCATTTAGAAATGAAATGATGATACTCCTGTCTCACTTGTCCAGTATCATCCATCCTTTCTGCTTGGATAATGAGCATATGACTCATCATAATGATAACAAAGATTGAAACAACATTGCTGACCAAGTTGACCATTCCCTTCATTCACAAACCCCTCCATTCATTGTTGCAGTAGCTAACCATACTCCATTAATTAGTAACAAGATGAAAAACACAATTGAATATACATATGTGAAAAATAATGAACCATCAACATATTTTCCCTTCTTAATAGGAGAAACATCAACCAAAGGACATGTTTTACTTTCAACCATAGGCTCTAGACATGTATCTTGGATACTAGCATTAACTAGCATTTTTACATGCCTTGCAGTGACAACAATCAAATTAGTCTTCATCTGATGAGATCTCATAATGAACTCAATCACATCTTTGAAAAGATGATATTTTTTCAGTTCCATGTAGAAAATAGCCTTCTTGTCATACACGTATGGAATTCCCAAAACCTTCCCGTAGATGTCAAGTGGACAAATGTATAACTATACCTCATAAATGAAAGTGGAGGTGATCTCAAATTGTAACTTATATTTCTTAGTTACCTGTAACTGAGAATTATCATAAATCCATCGCAACGGATATGGTCTCAGATGAGGCCTAGTTTCAATCCCAAATTCTGAACAACTTGCTATGAAATAAGATTCACTTGTGATCCACTATATTCAACAAGTGTATCAATATTAGTGTGCTTTGATATAACTCGTAAATGAAACATGTCATTTATTTTCCTTCCATTAGGAATTACTTTAGACTTTGTATAATAAATACACAAACTGAAACTTGCAACAAAATATTTACCTTTGATTCCCATAGCTGTAACCTTAGTTTCATCCCCAGAATCTGATCCAAGATCCAAACTATGGTTGTCGTCTGGTTTTTACCCTTTCTAGGTTGATCCCACTTTAGCTTCAATTCTGAATGAAACTTACAACAATGCTTTTCATCATGTCATTTCTTCTCGTAGTGAGAACATGTAGGATTCTTTTGTTCATCCTTATTCACTATAGATGTCTTCTTACTCTTCCCTTTTCCCTTTGACTACTCCTTGAATTCATGTGACTTCCCTGACACTTCCTCAACATGTTTTCCTTTGTTAGCTTCAATTTGAATAGCTTGTACTGATACTTCGTCAATATTAGTGGGATTAAACATTAATATAGTATGACAAAGATATGAGTGCATACCACCAATACACTTTAGAAGAGTTTCATGAGTATGTAATAGAATTCTCAAAGATAATGCCTTCATTTTAAATTATTATGTATAATCTTGACCATTTTACCTTTTTCCTTGTCTTAAATGTTTCCAAGCAATCATTGATGTTTGCATAAAAGATAATGGATAAAATTTATTTCTTAATGAAACAACAAATTCAATCCATTAAGAAATGGTTTTACCATGTTGAATAAGATCAGCTTGTGTTCGACTCTCCCACCATATCAAAGTTGTACCACTCAGGGGAAGAGTAGCCAATTGTATCCTTGAAGTATCTTGTATCATTTTATGTATCCTAAAATATAGTTCAATTTATTTGACCCAGTTATCCAACTTCTCTGCATTCAACTCTCCATCATAAGTAGGAAAATCAAACTTTACATTTATCTTTAACAAAGGGAAATCATGAGAACGAGAAGACTTCTTAGAATTTTTTTTCCTCTTATGAGAAGAATGTTCACTTCCCTCAGAAGATGATGATGATGATGATGACGAGGACGAAGGAGGCTCTGGAGGTTCTTCACCTTCTCTTTCTTCTTTAACTGTTTTAGTTTTTATTGATGTACTTTCTCCCTCGGCAATCTTTCGATACTCATACATTTCTTCCACCATGACCTTCATCAAATTAAATGCATCAAAGAAATAATCTTTAGATTCGTAAGGACATAACCTTCTTGTTGAATCCATTTCTCCTCTTTGAGTGAATCTCCTTGAACCAATTTCAGGATTATAACTTGCAAGCTTTCCGTCACCTTGCTTAGATTTGGACCTCATAGGCATTCACTTGAAAATACACATCAAAACCATCTTTGATACCAATTTGACAAAAAATGATTATATGCCAATTATTTATTAAATACACATAAACATCTGACCAGATTCGAAAAACGAAGATCGTCTTTGACTATTTGCAAATAACATGTGAATGTCTTACTTATCCATAAACTTCAATAACACTGATGAATAACTTGCGGAAATAAAATGCTGAAATGAAGTAAAGTAAGCTCAACAACAATTCATATGGTAGATAAAAAATTTGTTAATGGAGTTCACCCATATTGGGCTATGTCTTCGAGTCCCTTTTCAATCAGTGAGACCTCTCTTTAATGCTCAAATGTCAAAATTACAATGAATGGACTTACACATACCAAGTTTCTAAAGACACACTTCAAGTCTACTACTCAATCCCAGAAACAAAGGTCACCATTGAATTCCTCTTGAAATTATAAGAAAATAAATATAAACTTGACCATGTTCTAAACATGTGTTTAAATACCCCCTTTTGCATGCATAACGAGACTATGGGTGTCATACATGACAAATTGGACTAAGACTTTTCATACATATAATTTTTACACAAAGTAGACATCACCATCACATTCCTTTGAAAATTCTAAGAAAAATGAGTATTAACAATGTATGCATCCCTCAAAGAAATCAATAGCACACAAAACGAGACAAACCCAAAATTAGGGACACCTCTTGCATAAAAAACGAGACAAATTTGAA
The DNA here is from genome assembly GCA_009831015.1 of Picea engelmannii. Lineage (NCBI taxonomy): Eukaryota > Viridiplantae > Streptophyta > Pinopsida > Pinales > Pinaceae > Picea > Picea engelmannii. The sequence goes on from ML781081.1 coordinate 249,268, forward strand.
GTTGGCACAAAATATCTATGCAAACCTGCTTCTTGGCATCCATTCCCATGTTCTCATGCCATCCCCTGCACTATTTTACATGCCCATTAAATAGGGATAGGTCAGCCTTGTTGGCAAATATTGAACAAGCAACGAATGCGTGTTGATGATTGTTGTCTTTGATGGCAACAACAGAAATGGCAGGATATGCAGAATTTGGGGATTTGGACGTAAAAGCACAGGAGGAACAACATTGAAGAAAACATACG
>ML781081.1:258242-269039 GCA_009831015.1 Picea engelmannii
AAACAGAGGTAGCAGCCTCACATTGAGTTGGTGCTCAATTGTAAATGATGTACAGAACAGAAAAAGACTGCCTATCATTTCGAAGAAGAAGAGGTTTTCTCCCTTTATGGGTTTCCTCGTGAAAATCTGTCTCTGTGTGTATTGTATGTGTGACTGATGATATTTACTCTTACTGTCCATATGCTGTATGATTGATTGATGACACATGAAGAAAACTTAATAAGTATTTAAAAGGCATAAAATTGTTTAAGCTTATAAATAACTGATTCACCCCCCCCTCTCAGTTATTCTAGTATTTCCAACAAGCCTAACCACCAACCGAAATCCACACTGCAACTTAAATACATATTTTTTTGTTTACATAACAAACCCACATCCTTTGGCACGTTGGTAGGGCCATTTGGTGGTTGGCAGAGAGGTCGGGGGTTCAAACCCCGTGGCCTCCCCCTTTGCTACACATTGAAACCAAATATTAATTAGTTTGTTTGGTATTAAACCATACATTAAACGATACCACCTAGACATGGAGTTTGGTTCCACGCATATTCCATCAGGGGGGCTAGTGCTCGATCCCTTTTTTTCTGCGAAATAAACATTACCAAAACTTAAATAATAGTTACAATCTATATGGTTAAGAACCAAATGAGTGGTGTAATGGAAAAAGGACACTGGGGTAGAGTTATAACAGGTCATGGGTTCGACTCCCATCGACTCCTTACGCTTTTCATATACATTAACCATAGAATACCAATGGGAGAATTCCATGTGGCAGTCTCTCATCGGTCTACCTGTGCCATGTGTCAAATTCAAATTGGTCCTCTTGGATTGTACGATCTCCATGTCACTTTCCCAGTTGGATGTACATCCTACTAACCCAGCATGCTACCTGCCACGTGCCACCTTGTATGAACATGTATGTATATTCCATGTGTCACCCTTCTAGTGGTGCCACGTGGCACCCCTTTTGACCTGTTTTTGCCAAACTTTAAACAACCATAATTTTATCATACTAAATCTGTTTGAGATGATTTTTGTGTCGTTGGAAATATATCGATGAACTATACGTAATAAAGTCATTTTCAAGAGCATCTAAGAATATTTATTTTTGAGAATTTTGGATCCTCCTAAATCAACCCTACTACAATATCCCTTGAAAATGATGAAGAAATAAGGCATGTAAGTAGAATGAGCAATGAGATTAGTTCAAGAGAGGAATGATGATCACCAAAATTGAATTTTACAAGTTGCATATTTTGGAATAGTTTTCTATTGAAATACAATATTTTGTTAAATGTGGAGATATTGTTCCAATTAGATGATGATAGGTTACCAATAATTATAAAAATTATTTATTGAAATTTTTATTTCCATGGACCTTTATGTTGTCCCATTTGGGACGATGAAGGTTCACTTATTTGTATATAATAAAACAAGTATCTTTTTTTTTAGGTTACAAAGCTCGAGGAAAAACCCTAAGTACTTCCCCTCATTTTGAGGATGGTACTCAGGGTATACCCTAGAATCTTCAGAGCACAAGGCTATTCCACAACAGGGGTCAAATCTATTACAATAATATACTCATAAAGAGATAGACATGTCACTTGTGATCTTGGGTGGGGAGGATAACAATCATTCCTCCCAACCACCCAAGCTAAACCCAATTGACAATTAAATGAGTATCTTATTCTATTGCAATCTCCAATGCTGTAAAATTATATATTGTCAATTAAATATATGAATGATTTACATTACTATAATGAATACATGTGTAATGAGTTTGTATATTTTTTAAAATGATAATGACCACCAATGAAATGATTATATTAAAATGCAATAACTAAAATATAAAAATCAATATCATTATAAAAAATATTTGATTATTTGATGATTAATTGAAATTTTATAAAAATAATTAAGACAATGCATATGCATATCTATAACATGGAAAGATTTATCATTGAAACACATTGGTGCATTGTATTCATTTGACTCCAATGGTGTGGTTCATATATATTTTTTCACCAATGCATTTTAATAGTTGTTAAGCATTGATGCTCCATACATGCACAAATGCACCGATGATAATAAATTCAATAAATGCATTGGCGATCCTAACAACATCAACAACAATGTGACTATTTTCTTCAATGATATTGTTACCATTTCCATTATGGTTATTTCCACCATGACAAGGCCTTAATGATATAATATAACTACATTGAAAAAAACCTTTGTTAGAACCTCCATCCATCCATGATTTTTAGTCATAGTGAACATTTGTTTAGTTATAGTGAACATTTGTTAAACCGTTCATTAAAACCTTTGCTACCAATAGTGGAAGTTTTAGTAAATGTTTTTTAGCAATTTTTCCCAACCTTGTAACACTAAAAACCTCCAAAAACACCTTTTCTAGGTAGTGTTTTCCTTGTATTGTTTGTGAATTCTTTTTTTTTTTGAAAAAGACATTCTATTTAGTCGACAACAAGGTTTTGAGCTCCATTGACAAAGCCGAATAAATTTTAAGAATCTCTCTCTCTCTCTCTCTCTCTCTCTCTTTAAAGTTGAGAGGTGGCTTGGTAAAGTATCCAACATTTGAGGGAATCATTTCCATCATATTCTAGAATTTTAGAACATGTTAAATTCAAGTCTGTCTCAATCATTCAAACCTATCTACATAACATGCAAGATAACTTTGAATCTTAAGTACCATATAAATTTGTTATAAATGGATGTGAAATCTTAATATTTTACAAGATCTCGAACTAAAATCCATTTGTTTCAAAATTAAAAATATTTCATTTATGGTAAGTGTATCTATTACTTAAAATTCATTCGAAACATAACTAGAATATTATAATTATAATTAATTTCACAATGTTATAATTGTAATTAATTGCATAGTAAAATTTTATTTTATAATATATTGGAAATCATCATTCCATATTTGGTTTTCCTTACATTTACATTGTAAATTATAATATTAGAAAGGGGCTTTCCAATCACGTTTCTAAGTCAAATATAGTTGAAACAAGTGGAGCTGCAAAGGGAAGCAAGTGCTTGCCAATTGTGTAGAGGTGGAGCACAATTCACTAGCACCACATACCTAATGTGCCACCTAACGCATCGCCTTATCAAGTGTGAGTTTCAAGATACTAAATGTGCAGGAGATACATACTATATGTATATAAAAGAGAATGTAGAACGAGAAAAATGACCATGAGTAGACTTCCTAGTTCTGGGATGGTTTAGCAGATCACAAAACAACTAACATTTTGAAGAGTGTTATTTTGGGTGTTTTTTTTTTAAATGGGATTTTTTTTAATAAATAGAATATGATGAAAATGGAATACTAAATTTTATTTGAGTTTCATGAAAGAGGTAAGGATATAATGTTAGGTACCTTACTATATCTGCACATATAAATTTAGATAAAACCTTAATCTCAACAAGAATAAACCAAATAATTCACCAAAATAATCAACATTATATATTAATCCTTAAGGAAAGATAACACTCCTAAAAAAATCCTTGCTTGTTACAATCACAATATACTTCACCAACACATTTCTTACACTTCTTTAGATAACACTCTATATCCTAGGAACCTTCTATAAATCCTTCTCACATTTATTATATCTAACTACCATAGTGGGGCTTATAATATAGTGGACATAGTCCACCTTAATTGAATGGCCTCCACTAATAATACATAACCATATTCCCAATATAGTGGACCTCTTCAAGCTTACAATGAATGAACACAAATAATAATACATAACCACATTCCCATTAGGTACCCCATATTACCTCCCTAGGTATACCACATTCCATCCCCCTTCACATGTTTTGTCCTCGAAATACGAGAAGAAACGCCATACAATATGACTGGATACGCAATGTAGCCAACTGGTACCAAGTACAAACATCCATCCATTCTAATGGAAGACAAACATGATGTCCAACTACTACCTTTCCACTCTGATCTTGATCCACACCATGCCTATGTTTCCATTGGATTGTTTCTTGAGCATAATGTCTTCCTGCAGTGCTTGTAGTCCTCCATGCACCTCTTGATTGGTTTCCTTTCTGGTTCCATGTTGGTTCATAAGTGTGTTGATGCTCACATCCTTGCATTGATGATTGTTTTTTATCTATATGGTGTGGATGACGATATAATATAATTGTAGGAATATGTCATGTTTTCTTCAATTCTAGCAGATGATGTTCCTGTGAGTGAATTATCTCCTTGGATTATTTATTGTTTCCTTCTTGTGGCTTTTCTTCATCTCCTTAAGTAGACTTTGTGTCTAATTCAACTTTGGACTCTATAATAACTTTTTTGCTTGCAGCCATGGGCCCTTCTATCTTACTAAGAGACACATCCTACAATGTGATTTTGTTTTTCTTGTTCCATAAGTTCAAAAACTTAATTTTCACATTAATATTAATTGTACCCACTGATATCCCAAAAAAATATCCATATCATCCATATCTATAGCATAAAAAATACATGCAACACATATTTATCCATATTGAGCTTCAAATCTTTAAAAATTTGAACATCTTCACCCACAACCTGTTTGTTTTGGGTATCCTTTACAAGAATTTGCAATCTATTAACTAACTAAACATTGATAAAAAAATTCTAGCAACTAGGGTTAATAGAAAAAAATACATTTTCTTTATGAATACAACCATGAACTTCTAATATAGAGTTGTCGCATGAAAATAAACCCTTGGTGCTCTTTGTATCCCTTTTCCCAACATGAGACCACCTACTTAAAAATACCTTTTCAAATTCTTCATCTGAAAGTGCATGAATCTCCTTAGAGTTAATTCCATTCCACCATACCCTAGTATTATCCATTAAATTTATCCATACACAAATGCACCATAGGTTTCCTCGTAACAACTTTTTATTTTTGATATATTCTTCAATACTAGGACCACCATACTTGTTAAGTTTTTACTTATGTTACTAGGTTATTTACAAATTACATGAGCATTCAATGCATTTCCAAAACAACAATATAAAGAGGATCACTGAAAAAACACAATCACAAGGTACACACCATATTATCTTGGGAAACCCTGATGTGGGAGAAAACCCAACAAAAATTCCTCAATAATAGATTTCCAATACAATGCCAAGACTAAGACCAAAAAACCAAGAATAAACTAAGATTGAGCATGCACCTCTCTCATCCTTCCTCCTGAAACTGCAACTGCCTTCAATATATGCACACTGGATGTGTGTGTGTGAGAGTGTATAAGTGAGGCACCATCCTCACATATAAATTCTAGTTGAGGAGGCACTAGGGTTATGTCTCTTCACTTAGTAGGTCCAACTCCTTCTTGGAGTAGTTAAAACCACTTTATAAACACCAGGGGCTGAATTTACAAATACCACCATATAAATATGGTTTGACCAATCCACAAAAGGGTATTTTTTCTTATACAATACCCGACATGATCATTACACAAAAGGGGATTTGATATATAAGATAATAACTGAAATACAATTATAATATTCTTCGAAGTTACAATATTTCGACACTCCCCCTTAATGATAAGAGTATTCTACTGACATGAACCAATACAACATCATCAAGAGAAGGAGAGGGAAATATCATCATCAACATCTGGAACACCGATTGGCACATATATAAGTCATTGGAAGTTTTTCTCATCATCAATGTCATCATCATTCACAACATGGAGCTGGAGTAACATCATCATCATCATCATCAACAACATGAAAATAAAAAATCAACATCAATAGCATGAAGCTAGAACAATAATATCACCAACACGAGGCTGGTACAACATCATCAACAATGCGAGGTTGGTACAACATCATCAACAACACGAGGCTGATACAACATCATCAACAACATGAGGATGATACAAAATCATCAACAACACGAGGTTGAAAAAACCTTATCAACATAGGGAAACAGAATGAGGCAAGTGCATCAACAGCATTTGTGGCACTTTGATAGACCGTCCTTACTACAACTTTGAGATCTACCCAAGAATCATAATATTCCCTAGGATATAAAATCCTAACAAGCTACCACGTGGTACTTTGACAAACCATCCTCATTGGACCTTCAAGATCCGCCCAGGAATCATAAGATTCCCTAGGATGTAAAATCCTAATGGAGCTACCACTACTGACCACAACTAGAATATACATGCACATGTACTCTCATAGACCGTCCTTACTAGACCTTTAGGATCTGCCCAGGGATGATCAATCCCATAGGATATAAAATCCTAATGGATCTACCCTTTGTTGATCATGATACCATAGTATAATCAACATCACTCCCCCTTTCGAGGGAGGTCCTTTCGAACTACACCAAGCTTGTCTTGGAAGTACTCAAACTTCACACATGATAGAAGCTTGGTTAACACATCCACAACCTGCTCATATGTGCCAACATATTAGAGATTTACAACTCACCTCTACACCATATCACGATTGTAGTGGTACCATATATCTATGTGCTTCAAATTATCATGGAACACTGGGTTCTTTGTCATGTTTATACAACTCTAGTTATCACATAGAATCACAATGGCTTCCATCTCTAGATCGAATAGACCTGTCAACAAATTTCGAAGGCATATGGCTTCACAACTAGTGGAGCATGGTGCAATGTACTCCTCTTATGTCATGCTGAGAGAAATACTAGATTGCTTCCTTCTTTTCCATGAAGTCATGGCTGACCCCAAACTGAAACAACATCCTGAAGTTCTCTTTCTATTTGAAGCACTTCCATCTAAATATAAATCAATATAACCATATAGTATGAAGTCATAATCTACACTATAACAAAGACCATAATCTAACGTACCCTTAAGGTATCTCATCACATGATTTGCAGCTACAAGGTGAACACGTCTGGGCTCTACCAGATACTGACTCAAGGTGTTCCCAACAAAGCATATATTTGGTCTGGTATTCATCAGATACATCAATGATCCAATAATCTATCTGTATAGAGTGGCATCAACCAACTCGGACGAAGTATCAACCAAAAGATTCAAATTCATTTCCATGGGTGTGTTCATGGGTTTACATTCCAACATGTCAAATATCTTCAGTATTTCAACTGCATACTTCCCTTGGTTAAGGAAGATCTTCCTTGGGCTCTTCTAAACTTCAAAACCTAAGAAAAAATGCATCGGCCCTAGGTATTTCATATCAAACTCTGGAGTGAGCTTCTTCTTGCAATCCGTGATGATATTTTATTCTCTTGTTAAGAATAAATCATCCACATGTAGAAGCAATATAACTAGCTCATCATTCATAACCTTGAAGTAAAGTTTAGAATCGACTTCACTCTTGGTAAAACCCAAGCTCATCAAGAAACTATCAATTCTTCCATACCAAGCTCTAATATCTTGCTTCAACACGTAGAAATATTTCTTCAACCTGCATACATGAGTCTTTATATATTCAACTTCAATATTCATAACATAATGGTATTCTTTTTTCATGGCGTCCATCCATTATTTCTTATGAATGACTACTTCAAAGAAAGTAGGTTCCTTTTCTATGAGATCACACATAAAGGCCATATAGCTAGAGAATGGATTAGGTTTCATGCTTTGTCTCATGGTTCCTTCTTGGGCACCATAATTCTCTACATCTTGAATAAGTTCTATTTCCCAAGATGGTTTTCTCTTGTGAGAGATCGTCATATGGGAAGGTTCTTAAGATTCTATAATATCATGATCTTCTGGAATCTCATCATCTGGGGTAACTCTAACTTCCTTCACAGGTTCTGCAAATCTGGGAGCTACAGGTTATTCTTCATACACTTCTTCAAGACGACATTTCCTTGATCTTTTGAGTGTTTCATCTTCATCAAAGGTTGCATATCTACTAATATCAATATGATGGTAGCCTGGTATGTAAATTCTGAAGGTGTTAGAGACCTCACAGTATCCAACAAATATTACCTTCTTTCCTAAAGGATTCGACTTAGTTTTGTTTTCTTTTGGAATATGTACAAATACTGGACAACCAAATATTTTGAGATGGCTTAATTCTAGCTTCTTTCTGGTGAAAATTTCTTTAGGACTTTTGAATCCAAGTGCACTATGGGATAATCTATTTTGGACATATATTGTTTTTCTTGCTTCTTCATTCCATAAGTGCATTGGAAGATCTTGATCGTGAATCATAGTCTTTACTACTTCCATAATAGTTCTATTCTTTATTTCTTCTACACCATTTTCTTGAGGATTATAGGGAGTGATGAGCTCCCTCTTAATCCCGACATATTTGCAAAATATTCCAAATTCATTTGAAGTATACTCTCCTCCATTATCTGACCTGAGTATCTTGATTTTCCTTTCAGAGATGTTTTCTACCAAGGATTTGAATTCCTTGAACTTTCCAAGTAATTCATATTTTTATTTCAAGAAATAAACCCAAGTCTTACGAGAGTAATCATTAATAAAAGATACATAGTATACATACATTCTTAGAGAGGTTGATGGCATAGGACCACATATATCTGTGTGGACAAGTTCCAATATTTCTTCTTCTTTACTGTCACTCTTTGGAAAAAGGATTCTTTATGTTCTTTTCTTGTGCACATCCCTTGCATATACATTCATGATCAACCTTTAATTTTGGTAAACCTATAGCTACCTTACTTACATATGGTAAGGATTTGTAGTTGATGTGAGATAGTATTCTATGCCAAATTTCACAAGGACTTTCAGTAGAGTGAGTCAAGGCTACATCTGAGTGACCTTTTAACTTGAACAACCCACCTTCTTCTATTCCAATAACAACTGCATTTTCTATAGATTTTCCTTTAGGCCACATAAGAACTTCACCATCTATGAATGCAAACCTGAAACTTTTTTTTATCTAGAGATGAAATATAAAGTAAGTTCTTTGTCCATCCTGGTACATAGAGTACATCCTTCATTCTCATCGGAGTTCTTGAATCAATTTTGTAGCTGGATTCTCCCATTCCTTTGATAGGGTACTGATAATAATATCCAAGTGAAACTTTTTGGGGGAAGTCGTTTTCTATAAGGCTAGAGAGAATTTATTTTTGACCTATCATGTGCTTAGAGGCACCGCTATCTATGATCCAAGTATCCTCTCCATGTGTCACAGATCCTGAGAGGGAGGAAAACAAAACATAAAATTCAATATCTTCTTTAGTCAACTTCTTGGGTGGCTTATCATCTTCAACTGCATGGGCATGATGTATTTTGTTATTTCTCTTCTCATATTCTTCCCTTCTTACAGGACAATTCTTAGCGATGTGTCCCATCTTATCACAATGATAACATTGATAAGAGGATAAATCTTTTTTCCTTTTTTTGAACCTTATGATATTTATGGAATTATTTTGGAGAGTGATATTCTTTATGAAAGTGGGTCTCCTTTTGAAAATGAGACTTTTTGTTTCCTCATTTAGCATGAGCAGCTAGGGCTTGATATTCATCTCTTAATAGGATGACTTCTTGGTTGGCCACTTGCTTCTTCTTGAACACATTCTTCCCATAAACTATCAAATTGGAGTTTCTCTTTTCTTGCACAAATAGTTTGGAGGAAGGCATCCCAAGGTATTGTGAGACCATTAAGAGTTTTCATGATGAGTTCATATTCATCTAAGTTGTCTCCAATTTCCTCTAACTATTACTTGAATTGAGAAACCCTAGAGAAATAGTCTTGAATTGTTTCTCCTTTCTGCATCTTTGTATTCTTGAGTTGGGTTCTCAAGTTCATCTTTTGGTTGATGTTCTTTCCTTCATACATTCTGGTCAGGGAATCACACATATATTTTGGATTATTCTTAGAAGAAACTTGAGGGATCAAGTGGTCTTTACTGGGATATGCAATTATTCTTTTGGCCTTAATAATATCCTTCTTGTACTTCTCTTTGGCTGCTTCTTCTTCGGGTTAGGATATATTTTCTTTTATGAATTTTGTTAGGCGATTCTCTTCAAGAATGATTCCAATTCTGTACTTCCAAGCCCGAAATTTTTCCACACCTTCTAACTTGTCAAAAAGCTTGGTTCTTGCAGACATCTTGACTTGGAGCTAAGAAAATGACTAGAAAATGAAAATGCTCAAAAATTGAAACAGAGCTTACCGGGAGATGCATTGGGCTGAGGCGAGTTTCATGGAGTTGATTGTTTCACAAAATTCCAAGTTTTACCCCTTGAAACTTGACCTGCGCAATTATGGACTGGTACTTCTGGTACTAGTTCTGTTTTTTTGGTTTTCTGGTACCAGTCAAAACTAGGGTTTGACTTCCTGGAGAAACTGGCCCTTGAAAAAGTTCTCTCAAGCTACCAAAATATGCGCTAGGGTAGGGAACACTTCCCAAGATAGTTTTTGGTAAAACAATCCTCTTCAGTAGAAAGCCCTAATTTTCTTGTATAACAACAATGACGTCTAGATACCTGGTGAAAGATGATTTATTCAGAAAAGATATGATACCATGTTAAGTTTTTACTGTTGTTATTAGGTTATTTAAAAATTACATGAGCATTCAATGCATTTCCAAAACAAAAGTATAAAGAGGATCATTGAAAGAAACATGATCACAAGGTATGAAATTTTTTATCCTGGGAAACCCTCATGGGGGAGAAAACCCAACAAAACTTCCTCAATAATAGATTTCCAATACAATGCCAAGACTAAGACCAAAACACCAAGAATAAACTAAGACTGAGCATGCGCCTCTCTACTCCTTCCTCCTACAACTGCAACTGCCTCCTTCAAGATATGTGCACTGGATGAGTGTCTGT
>ML781081.1:277064-295626 GCA_009831015.1 Picea engelmannii
GGCTTGACATGTTTAAGCTCTAGGATCTACCCTTAGATAAAAGGGGTCAGCTCTGATACCAATTGTTGGACAAATGATAGGGGGGGGGGGGTGAATCAGTTGTTACCGTGCTTAAACAATTACGATTATTTCAAATTCTTTACAGATCACTCAATGCCAATCACTATAATGCAGGGAAGTAAGCAATAGAACATTCAACATCATTCACAAATAAGGAATACATAGAGACAGATATTTCCTGAGGAAACCCATAAAGGGTGAAAACCTCTTCTTCTTTATATGATAAGTATTCTTTACATTCTGTACATTATCATACCTATGAACACCAACTCATAATGAGGCTTCAAACTCTATTTTGCAAGCTGCAACTTGTTGAGATCACCAACTCTCTGTTTTCTCTAGCACCTACTAGAAGGAAGTACCAACTCCCTGGTTTCTCTAGCACCCACTAGAAGGAAGCACCAACTCCCTAAGTGTTCCAGCACCAAATGGATGGAAGCACCAACTTCCAGTCACACAGGCACCAACCTGTATAACAAAGAACAACAGTTCTCCCTTGCACCACGCTGCCACCCTGGTTTCTCTGGCTGCAACCAGATGGAAGTTACAACTCCCTGTGTTCAAGAACCCACTTGAACCTCTGAGCACATCAGTCCTCCCTAGCACCTCCCTTCCACCATAACTTATAAAGTTTGCTATATATAAATTTATCATAGTGATACAATATTTATCATTGGCTTACCAGGCTTATCGTTGTTCTGCTATGTTGCTCTGCTCTCCTGTATCAGTGTCTCTCTGTCTGCATCTTCTTGCATTTTCTGATCTTCTATTTTTCTCTACAAGAGCACCTCAACCTTCCTTTACTGTCTCACTATCTTGCTGCACACATTCCTTGCATTTTATGTGCCTCTTCCTTTTATTCTATGTGTGCCATGTCCATTCAATGCACCATTACTCTCCTCTATATTTCCATAGCTGCACACTCCTCCTTCTACACTCCTTGATCACACTGAACAAGAACAACACTCATCTCTTCTTTGTTCTGCATACTTATAGTATCTGTGCATGCTATCTTGCCATGCTTCTGCATGCTCTGTCCATGTTGAATGCTCTGCCTGATCATCATGGCCACTCTTCAACTTATTTGGATGTTTAACCAATGTGTCCATCATCACTGGGCATTATACTGAGATTCCTTAGCCTGTCTCACAGTTGAGACTCTTCGTCTTCTCTATCAAAGTCGAGCTGATCCTCTCTATTGCAGTTACAGGCTTTAACACTCTTCCATCTGTCAATCACCTCTAAGAATAGTCTTCATTCCACTAGAATATGCCTCGAGCCTCTTCATATTCTATGGTGATCACACTGAGGCCTATTTGATTCCTCTGGTAGAAGCCATCAATTGTTTCTAGCAGTTACACTATGAAGTGATACAATAGCCCTCCAATCATACTTAAATTCACCTACACCATTGGATTGGATCCATAGGATCTTGCATTTATTTCGCATTTCGACATTTCAGAATTTCGACATTCTTGTGGTGAAGAGTCTCGATTCTCCATGTCCCAAACTCTGAAATGGAGCTTGTATCTTCAATCTCTTCTCTAAATCTCTTTGACGATGTGACCATCGACGATGACCAAGGCCTACACCAAAAAGGTGTTTTCACATTTCGCATTTTGGCATTTCGCATTTTGGAATTTCAGGACTCCTTTGATGAAGAGTCTCAACTCTTGACTCTTCCAAATCCTAGTATCCAAACCTCCGAAATGGAGTCAGATCAATGGTCCACACTCTTGATGATTCAACGGTCCAGATATCTTCGTGATTTCACATATCACGATTTCGACATTCTTGATGTGAGAGTTCTTGACAACTCTAAGTCCTGGTATCTGAAACTCTGAAATGGAGTCGGATCAATGACATTTCTGCGTTTCTCATTTTTCTGTTTCGGGACTCCTGTGGTGAAGAGTCTCAGCACTTAACTCCTCCAACTCTCGGTATCCAAAGTTTCAAAATGGAGTCGGATCAAAGATCCGGTATTTCGTTGTTTCTCATTTTGGCACTCCTATGGGGAAGTGTTTCGACACTTCAACTCCCGGTATCCGGGACTCCGAAATGGAGTTATTTCCTGGTTTGCGAAGCTCTTTGTTGGTGTGCCTATTTCAAGATTTTGGCATTTCACATTTCACGACTTTAGGACTCCTATGTTGAAGAGTCTTGACTCTTGACTTCCCAATCTCCCGGTACACGAAACTCCGGTTGATGTGCCTGTTTCAGGATTTCAGTGTTTCTCATTTCGGTGATTTGACATTTCGACACTTCTATGATGAAGTGTTTCAACACTTCAACTCCCGGTATCTGGGACTCCGAAATGGAGTTATTTCCTGGTCTGCAAAATTCTTTGTTTGTGTGCCTATTTCGAGTTTCGAGTTTTTGGGGTTATGCATTTTGTGATTACGGGACTCTTGATGACGAAGAGTCTTGACTCTTCCAAATCCCGATATCTGAAACTATCCTCCTGCCTTCGGGATTTCATAACCCCGCTTCACCTTGCTCTTTAAAGAACGTGCAAGTTCTCCTCGATCCAATGCCAGTCAGACCTCGAGATCAGATTTGATGTTCATCGGGAATTCTCAATGGGATCCAAAGATCACTGTCGCTTCTACTCCCAGGCTTTCATTGTCCCTGTTTTTCCATCATTGCATACTATGATCTTGCTATCAATGACAAACACATCTGCTTGAAAACATGCCAACACCTCACATACAAATACTAGTTGAGGAGGCACTAGAGTTATGTCTCTTCACTTAGTAGGGATGACTTCTTCTACGAGTGGTTAAAACCAATTTATAAACACTAGGGATTGACTTTAGAAATACCACCATATAAATATGGTTTGATCAATCCAAAAAAGGGGATTTGGTCTTATACAACACCCGACATGATCAATCCACAAAAGGGGATTTGATCTATAATATAATAACTTAAATATAATTAGAATATTATTTGAAGTTACAATATTTCAACACTCCCCCTTAACGATAAGGATATTCTATTGACATGAACCAATACAACATCATCAAGATAAGGAGAGGAAAACATCACCATCCACCTCTGAAACATTGATTGGCACATCTATAAATCATCATAAGTTTTTCTCATTATCAATGCCATCATTGTTCACAACATGGAGCCGGAGTAACATCATCATCATCATCACCAACATGAAGCTGAAACATTAACATCGATAACATGAAGCTAGAACACAAATATCACCAACAAGAGGCTGTTACAACATCATCAACAACACAAGGATGGTACAACATCATCAATATCACAAGGATGGTACAACATCATCAACAACACGAGGATGATACAACATCATCAACAATACAAGGATGAAAGAACATCATCAACATAGGACAACAAAATGAGGCAGGTGCATAAAAAACATTTGTGGTACTTTGATAGACAATCCTTACCAGACCTTCGGGATCTGCCCAGGAATCATACAATTTCCTAGGATATAAAATCCTAACAAGATAACACATGGTACTTTGATAGACCATACTTACCGGACCTTCGGGATCTTCCTAGGAATCATAATATTCCCTAGGATGTAAAATCCTAACGGAGCTACCACTACTGACCACAACTAGCATATACATGCATAGGTACTTTGATAGACCGTCCTTACCGGACCTTCAATATCTTCCCAGAGATGATCAATCCCCTAGGATATAAAATCCTAACAGAACTACTCGTTGTTGGTCAGGATACCATAGTATCATCAAAATCACCCCCCCTTTCGAGGGAGGTCCTTTCGGACTACACCAAGCTTGTCTCGGAAGTACTTAAACCTCACATGAGACAAAGGCTTGGTCAACAGATTTGCAACCTTCTCATACGTGCCAACATATTGGAGATCTATAGATCTGCTCTGCACCATATCATGAATTTAGTGGTACCAGATCTCTATGTACTTCGAATTATCATGGAACACTGGGTTCTCCATCATATTTACACAAATATGGTTATCACATAGAATCACAGTGGCTTCCATCTCCAGATCGAACAAACCTGTCAACAACTTCTGAAGCCGTATGGATTCACAACTAGTGGAACATGTTGCAATGTACTCTGCTTCTTCTGCGCTGAGAGAAACACTAGATTGCTTCCTTATTTTCCATGAATTCATGGATGACCCCAAACAAAAACAACATCTTGAAGTTCTCTTTCTATATGAAGCACTTCCAATGCAATCTAAATCAATATAACCATACAGTATGAATTCATGATCTCCAATATAACAGAGACCATAATCCAACATACCCTTAATGTATCTCATCACATGCTTTATAGCTACAAGTTGAACATGTATGGGCTCTACTAGATACTAACTTAAGGTGTTCACATCAAAATATATATATGACCCAGTATTCATTAGATACATCAACGATCCAATAATTTGTTTGTATAGACACTACTACATATTAGAAAAATTGTGACGATCTAATTGCGACGTTATGGACAAAATTGGCCATACTGTCGAAAAATAGAGGAAATTTTAATTTTTTTTCTCCATAATTCCCGATATTATCGCACTTGTGACATGCTTTTCAAATCTTTGCAAGAGCGATGGCATTCATAAGATGTCTCTCTTGTGACAACATCAAATGTGCATCGGAATTGCGACAGTGTGGACACTAGGTTCCCCCCCCTAACGATCACCCACTATTTGACAAAGTCAAAATTGAATTGGTCAATTGTCATTGGAATTATGATGTTATGTGCGCCACACTTACGATGATGTGGACACTAGGTTCCCCCCCTAAAAATCACCCACTATTTGACAAAGTCAACATTGACTTGGTCAACTTTCGTCGGAATTGCGACGTTATAAAATCTATAAATATGTTGCATTTTACGAATGTTGCGAAAAGTTTTCTATAACAACGCCAGTTCAAAAAGGGTATAAGGTCTTCTTGGTGAACAAAAAACAGTTTTTTTTTTCATATATTATAATAGAAAAATATAATAGATATTCTATTATACACCACTCAATTTTATAAGATAATCATCAGTATATGTCTGTGGGGAAGAATGTCATAAAACATTAGAGGTGGGAAAAAAATTAAAGAGGTTGAAAAGAGTGATGGTAAATGCTATTGCCCTTGCAAAAATTGTTGTACTAGACGTCCCGAAAGAGTTTTAATAGCAACAACTAAAAAACATTGTAGAAAATATGGGCACATGGACAGGGGATCAAATGAATATCATCCCATGGTAATTAGCTATATATATATATTCATTATCTATTTTAATATTGATTGTATTCTCAAACTTTTATATTGTTTTATACATGCACTATTTTTTCATGATTGTTTGTAATTATAAAGTTAGATTTACCCCCTAACTTTCTACAGAAAGCACTAAGTAGTAGAAGAAATGATGTTGTACAATATGAGGATCATGGGGACAATAGTGATGGTATTTACGATGAACCTTTGATTGAAAAGAAAAAAAAAAAGACTTTATAAAGGGTCAAGAGAAAATCTTCTCTCCACTACATTGTTGTTGGTGAACGTAAAGGTTATGAATCATTTTTTGAACACTTGTATGACACAGATCCTAAGGCATGTAATATGTTTCATCACATCTACATAAAGGTTGACATTTTCCCATATTTTTTTAGTGTTAATTAATGTGTAAAATAAAAATGAAATATTTACAATTACTATTCTCTAAATTAACTAGTTATTTTTTATGTTTTATATTGTTAGGTGAATTTCTGTTACCCTCATCAAATATTTTACCTCGCACATATCAAGATTTACATGCCATTATGAAATACATTGGAATGGAGTATCAAAGTATAGATGCATGTCTTAATGATCATAATATATATTATGGACATCATGCATCGAAGAAAACATTCCCGGTATGTGGTATCAATATATAGCAAGCCGATCAAGTAACAAAAATGGTGCCTCAGAAGTTTCTTCGTCATATTCCCATAATTCCATGTTTGCAATGATTGTTCAGGTGCCAAAGCATAGAATAATTTATGGATTACCATGCACGAAAGAGAATTGAAGATGATGTTCTTTGAATGACTGCAAATGGTTATCATTTAAGAAAATTTTTGCAAAATGGCCAAAATTTACAGATGAACCTCGTAATGTTAGGCTTTCATTGGAAACTGACGATGTTAATCCATTTGGAGAGATTTGGTATGTTCAATCAGCGTGGCCTATTTGTTTTATCAACAATAACATTCCTCCTTGGATGTCAATAAAGAGGGAGCACATAGTGTTGACAATAATTATTCCAGGTATTTGCTTACATTAATTTTTCGAATGTAAATTTTTCATTTTTCTCTTTTTTTGCATAATATCTTTTATTTATTTAAGTATATATACATAGCATGGTAGTAATTTCTTGTAATTTCAAACAATTAGGTAAGTACCAATTTAAATATATGAATGTGTATATCGAGCCTCTTATCGACAAGCTACTAAAGTTATGGGAGGGCATCACTATGTGATCCAAATGGATGTCAGTGGCCTCCCACCTATTCCAACTGGCTCATTTTGGCAGTTTTCCAGTTCGACAATTTTTTCCTAGTTTTCGGGTCCCTGACTTCCAAGGCCATTTTGAGGCCCTAAATAGTGTTTTTAGGGCTCGCCATAGTCAAAATGTGCAGGGATCGCCATAGGGAATATGGGTAGTCCTCAAATAGAACTTTCCAATGAGATATCATGCGCCTAAAATGAAATCGTATGCAAATGTTACGACCCCGGGAAGTTGATGTACTAACTTACCCAAACGGGGCCCACATGACTTTTGGTGCTTCATCTCCTAGGGTTAGGGTTTTGGATGTCTAGGGTTTTTGAAATTCTTGTTTATTGTAAAAATACCTTGAGAGCCTCATTGTAATCATCTTCTAGTGAATGAGCGCATCCGTCACATCTCTTCTTAGAGATAAGCTGCCACCATTCTAACGGTTTGCTGCTTATCGTTCTTAATGCATGTCCCCAACGAGTTCAGGGTACAAAGAATTGGGTCTCGAGCTTATTTCTCTTGAGGAAAAAATCTCTTGCATGACCAAGAGAACTCTCATGGCGGGATAAAGGAAACACAACGAGATAAGAGATCCCTTAAAAATGTTGCTTGAGGAAGCCCTCACGCAATAGAGCAATGAGATGATGGGTAGTTTTGCACAAATCCTTCGGCAGATACCAACAAGCGATGCATCTTCCTCAAACGGAGGCTCCAACCCCTTCAAGGTACAAATCAACTTCAATATTTCTATATTTGAAGTTTAGATAGACGCAGATGTTGTAGAAAAATGGTTGAATCTTCTAGAAGGGTATTTCTCTGACCATAACTTCTCGAATAGAGAAAGGATTACTTTTGCACTCCTCAAAGCCATTCCCCATGTCAAATATTGGTGGGAAAAATTCTGTGAGAAGAAGGAAACAAAGGAACCCTCATTATTTATAGTCACACTCACCTAGGAGTCCTTAAGGGATGCTATTAAGGAACAATACTACCCCGTTGGAAGTTATGATGAATTGTATACAAAATGTACCACACTGCGGTAGGAAAGAGACCAAGGAGTGCCCAAGTTCACAAATATCTTCCATACCTTGTGCACCAAGATGGGTATCAAATATTTTAAGCAACATCTGGTGCTCAAGTATCGTGACGGTATGCATAGATAAATCTAGGTTGAAATGGAGTTTCTAGACATCTCATCCTTGGGCACGACCTACCGATATGTCGTCAAAATTAAGCAGAAGCTCAAACAAAAGACGCGACAATTTGGGCCTGGGAACCCTTCACAAAAAAGCCAAAAAAGGGCAGACCCAAACCCCAGAGAAAAGGACAGAGAAAATATGGACCACCTTAGGACAACCAATCTAGGAAACAAGCAAATAAGGACATAAAAAACACAAAGAAAGATACCGGGAAGTGGTGCGACTTTCATAAGAGCCTCTGGTATAACATTGTTGATTTCCGCTCAAAGAAGTTACTGGTGGATGAGGTGAAAGCCTCTGAATCATATGCGGGTTCTGACTCTGAGTCAAAACTAGAAAGAGGGAGACATATCATTGATGCAGAACCTAGTTCTACCATTGCTACCACCAAGCTGCAACCCGGTGAACCAGACAAGCTAGAGGAAGGCGAGCACCTTTTTCATTCACAAATGTGGGTGAAGGGTACCCCGCTGCAATTCATCGTTGATAGCGGTAGCCAGAAGAACCTCATATAAACAGAGGTTTTCAAGAGACTCGCCCTTTTGACAACACCGCACCCACAAACCTACACCATTAGATGGCTCTGCCAAGGAAGCGACATCCGCATCAACCAACAATGTTGCCTGCCATACAACATCAAGCCCTTCAAAGATGAGGTATTGTGTGATGTTTCCCCTCTCGAAGTTTGTAATGTTATTTTGGGCCAACCATATTTATGGAAACTCCATGATGTATATGAGTCTAGGCCTCGCAATGTTATTATTACTTTGAACAAGAAATTGTACAGGATATTAGAGGTAGACCCACCTAGTGTTATTTCCTTGATATTTTCCAAGCAATGTAGGAAGGTAATCTCTCAGATGGGGAAGTTTGTATTCTTCATTATTCTCTCTCAAAATGAGCGAAAAATCGTAGCCACATCTAGGGTATCTACGTTTGAACTCTCCACACAACAGAAGAAAGTGCATAATTTCATGGAAGCATACTTGGATATCTTCTCCTCACCTACCAGGGTACCTTTGCATTGTTAGGTAAAGCACCCCATCGATTTGACCCTTGATGCACCGCTTCCTAATGGGCCAGTCTATTTCCACTCTCTATTAGAGAATGAGAATATCAAGCGACAGATCTAATAACTTATGCACAAGGGGCACATCCGTCCCAGCTCATCACCTTGTGGGAGCCAAATCGTGTTGGTATAGAAGAACGATGGATCCTGGTGACTCTGCATTGATTATGAGGCCCTGAATAAATTCACAGTCAGAAACCGGTACCCAATTCCCCAAATTGACGACCTCCTTGATCAATTCACGGGGCCAAATACTTCAGTAATATTGATCTAAAGTCTGGCTACCACCAGGTACTGATAGAACAAACATATGTATGGAAGACCGCCTTCAAGTCAAAGGAAAGTCTTTTCGAATGGTTGGTCATGCCCTTTGGTTTGACAAATTCTCCAACCACTTTCATGAGGATGATGGACGATATCCTATGACCATTCACCAATACTTTTGTAGTGGTGTATCTGGATGACATTCTCATTTACAACAAGACTTGGTCAGAATACTTGTATCATATTCAACAGGTTCTGCACACCCTACAAAATCACAAGCTATATGCCAACTTAGAAAAATGCTCCTTCGGCATGGACATGGTCCATTACTTGGGATACATATTTAATAAACATGGTGTACATGTGGATCCAACCAAGATCCAAGTTGTCTGTGATTAGCTAGCCCCAACCACACTCACTGAGCTTTAGAGATTCTTGGGCCTTACCAATTTCTACCGCAGGTTCGTGTTGAGATTCTCCCATATTACATGGGCCCTCAACCAAGTAACCATGGGTGGTGGTAAGGTGAAATTTGTGTGGGGCTAGTCCCAATAATAAGAGTTTGATGATTTGAAGCAACACTTGTACTCAACCCCAGTACTTTCACTATGGGACCTGCAAAAACCCTTTGAGATCAAGACAAATGCTTCAGACTATGTTGTGGGTGCCTTTCTCACTCAACACAACCATGCCATGTCCTATCATAGTGAGACACTATCAAATGATTTCCATAAGCACCCTACTTATGACAAAGATATGTACTCCATTGTTCAATCATGTCACTAATGGAGACATTACATTCTTGGGAAGGAGACAGTCATCCACACTGATCATAAGCCACTGCAGTTCATGCAAACACAAGGAAAATTGCAAAATGACCACTATCAGAAGTGGTCCACATACTTGGAAAAATTGCACCTCAACATCAAGTATAAAAAATGAAGCACCAACCATGTTGTTTATTACCTCAGCAGACCGTGAGTCATGGAACTTACCATGATGCTAGAATCTTACGGCCATGAGACCTCTAGATGGCCCCAACTTTGTGAGACAGACCCATACTTCTCCACCACCTACCAAATGTTGGGCGCAAATTCATTTTCGCTAATTTCCATATCCAGGATGGGTTGTTGTTCCATCTAGGCCATATCTCCGTTCCATCAAGCGAGCGAGCGAAGATGATCTGGGAATCCCACTACAGTCGGGTGGCAAGACACTTCAGAATTGAAAAGACAATGGAAATGCTGCAGAAACATTTGTACTGGCCGAAACTTCAACATGAGGTCAGCAAGTATATCAGGTCCTGCATTGCCTATGTTATTTCCAAACCAACCACTAAGAATCATGGCCTGTACACCCCTTTACCTATTCCTGACATGCCATGCGAATACATCTCCATGGACTACATTTCAGGCCTCCTGTCCACCAAGCAGGGAAATGATTGTGTTTTTGTGGTTGTTGATCACTTTTCTAGGATGGCAATTCTGGCTACCTGCAAGAAGAGAATCAAAATAGAGGCCATTGCCAATATCTTCTTTGAATAAGTCTGGGTACATTTTGGAATCCCACAAACCATTGTCTCAGATCGAGATAGTTGATTTCTCAACACATTTTGTTCGAGCCTTTGGTCACTACTGGACACCAAGCTCAACAAATCCATAAACTTACACCCTCAGACAGATGTAAAAACCGAGGTTGTAAATTGAATGATCGTGCATATCCCACACATGTATAATTACAAGCACCCTCACACATGGGATGAGAGTCTTCCCTATGTCCAACATAGCTACAACCTAGCCTTGCATATCTGAACTATCCACAACCGCTTTCATGTGGGGTTGGGATTCCAACCATTAGGTCCCATATATGTTGCACTACCCCTTGCGGTCACCTCAACCAACTCATAACCTATTCCAACTGGAGCTGACAAAGCCACCCGGTACATTGAGAGGACCTATCACATCCTTCAATAGGTTCAATATATTCTACATAAGTCCAATGACAAGTACAAGTAGTGCCATGATCAACACCAGGTGCCACACAAGTTTTAGGTGGGAAACAAAGTTTGGTTGCATTTGCAGGAAGAACGCCTTACAAGACCCCATTGAAAGCCTCTACCACTCTGTTATGGGTCATACACCATCACCAAGGTTGTGGGTGATAATTCTTTTGAGCTCAACATTCCTCCTTTCCTTGACCTGCATCCAGTGTTCAACATGGATCTCCTTCGACCTTATTTCCCACCATTATTGGACACCTCAGAGATAACAGAACAACTAACACCAATAGATCTCAACCCTGACTACATACACCATGCATCCAATAATCAGATTGTGGAAAATCATGTCAAGGTAACTTGCCAACAAAGGATCCAACTTTATCAAGTTGTCAAAGCAGGGAAGCTCTTGCACCAAGGCAAGTGGCTCACCCAGGGCCAAATTCAACAGAAATTTCCTCATATAATGGGGGCACTCAAAAAAATGTATAACATTGCTTCCTAAGGGAGGAGGATTGATCCATATGGATTTTAGTGGCCTCCCACCTATTCTATCTAACTCGTTTTGGCAGTTTTCCAGTTCGACAATTTTTTCCTAGTTTTTGGGTCCCTGACTTCCGGGGCTGTTTTGAGGCCCTAAACAATGTTTGTAGGGCTCACCACAGTTAAAATGTGTTGGGCTCGCCATAGGAAACATGTGTATTCCTCAGATAGACCTTTCTAATGGGATATCCTATACCTAAAACAAATATTGTATGCAAAAGTTATGACCTCAAAAATTTGATGTACTAACTTACCCAAACAGGGCCCACATGAATTTTGGCACTTAATCTCCTAGGGTTAGGGTTTTCGATGTCTAGGGTTTTTTACATTACTGTTTATTGTAAAAATACCTTGAGAGCCTTATTGTAATCATACTTTGGTGAATGAATGTAGCCGTCACCTCTCTTTTCAGAGATAAGCCACCACCATTATAGCAAGCTTGTTTTCCGCTGCATTTTGCAGTTTCATCTTATTTCCTTATTGAATAGAAACCAATTTTATTGTATATCTATTATTTTGTGTTAAGCATATTTTGATAACAATCTATATTCATTTCTCTCTACTCATAAATATAGATCTTTATGTATGACATCTGTAAACCAATTGGGCAGAAGAGATTTCAATGTCGTGGGATACTTTTATGGACAATTCATGATGCCCCGGGACTAAATTTTTTTTGTGGTATTTAACGTTCCATATTTCATGCTTGAATAGTATATAATTAATTGAATGTATCATTCATGTTGTTTAAATAATCCTTTCATATATTATAAGTCACATTAATCCATTTGTTGCTGGTTTTCAAACAAAGGGTAAGTTTGCATGTCTAGTTTCTCGTCCTGAGATGAAATCTTGTTGGTAAAAAAGTTTAGGAAAGGAGGTGTTTGATGAGTATAGACACTTCCTCTCTAAAATTCATAAGTGTCGTACTACTAAAAAAAATATTTTCAATGGGAAACAAAAGATTGGACTAAAAACACAAAGAATGACACCTCGCCTATGGAAGTTGGCATATGACAAAGTTAATCCTCGAGGTACGCATTTTGTTTATGTATCGTAAATGGAATCATGTTTTGAAATTTTATTTTGATTATTCAACTTATTTTACCACATTTGATAAATAATGTTCTGATTTTTTTATGCTTCATCAATGTCGTCGTGGTGAAGGTAGTAATAATGGGCTTCGACGAGGAATGAAATGTTATCCAACTCAATTCATGAGGTTGCCTTACTATGAGGATATAAAAATAGTTCATTTGTTTGATACAATGCATATCGGGAAGAATGTGACATAAACATTATGGAAAATCATAGATGGCAGGATGTATAAAGAAAAAAAATTCAAAATTTGTAATGGCATTCATGAAGCCAATCATGCAATGAAAAATGTGATCCAATAAAATAGCGATGGAGACCAAAACAACCTTCCATGGTTATTAACAGAGCAACAAAGCAATGGTGTAAAATAGGTCATTCAAAGAATTAAATTTCCCACATGTTTTTTTTCAAACATAAAGAATATCTTAACGAAGAAAGGTGAATTTGGTGGGGTAAAAACACATGATTGGCATACCTTCATTAAGGTAATTAATAATTTTAGTATTCATATTTATATATTGGTCGTATACATTTTTTTAGATTTTTATTTATTTTTTGTCTAGTTTTGAAACAAGTAACGATTCATTTTTATTGTTACAGTATGTTCTACCTCTATCTCTCCCAAATGACTTTGACAACAATGTCAAAAAAGTTATATATGATCTTAGAAAATACATGAGTAGCTGCAATATATATGCAAAACGTTTTTTCAATTTTTTTTTGTAATTAATGACATGTGTTTTACTTGTAATGTAATATGTATTATGTTTTGTTGAAACATATTATTTTCTTGCGTCATGATATGTAGATGGTTGTCGTTGAAATAAATCCATGAAGATTATATAAAGTATTGGAAGAAAGAAATTCCTTGGCTAATGTGTGAAATGCAGAAGTATCTACCTCCAACATTTTTTAATGCACAAGAACACCACCTCATACACCAAGTTGAGGAGATTGAAATGTGTGGACCTATACACACAAGGTCAATGTGGATGGTGGAGAGGCACTTGAAATCATTGAAGGCTTTGGTTAGACAAAGAGCACGTCCAAAGGGTTCTATGGTGGAGGGATATATGGTATATGAATCCATGGTGTATATTAGTCAATATCTTCCTAAATTAGCAGTGCAAGCTATGCATGTAGTGGATTGCATTTGGGATGTGAACTCCATCAAAAAATTTGAAGGGGAGCAGTTGTTGGGGAAAGGTACAATGAAGAAAGTGAGAGGTAATTAAATTGTGGATATTTTTAATTGATTTAAATTTTCATTTTTTTGTGTATACTCATTTAATATTTATTCTTTCATCATTTATTAATATTTACCAGGGTTATAACTAATATTTAATATTGGTGAATTGTGATTTTTTGATCGATCAATTTCTCAAGATTGGGATGCACTACATTTATACATTGCAAACAATATTGATTGGATGAAGGTATGTATTGATAGATGTAAACAACGTCATGGTGATAGGTTATCATGGAAAGAACTATCTGAATTGGTTAGATAAGCTCGTCGTAATGGAGATTCTGGTGTTACACAGAGGGAAATAGATTTAACATATTTTTTGAAAGATGGAAAGGTAAGCAAATTCACCCATTTTATTCAGTTATTTTATATTATATTAATGTGACTGTAGGTGTATTTTTTTCATCTTATACTTTCCAAGTTATATAAATTTGTTTATTATTAATTGACAATGCATATTTTACATGTTTGGAATATTGTAGTTGAAACACCACAAGGCTATGTGGTGCAATGGTTGTAAATTTCGCATCAAACAATTGAATGAAACCAGGAAATTTTTTGATAGTGGGATAACTGCAGTATTCCAGGTCAATGATGTTTCCTCTAGGAGTGACAAACGTCTTCAAGAATTTGAAAATAAATACTAAGGGTTTTTGAATGATATAATTGAGTGTGACTTTAATTCCTTCAAATTAGTTTTGTTTGATGTCAAATGGTATAGGTTACGAATGCATGAACATGATGAGGAAACAATTGTTATTCAACGTGCCAATGGATTTCCAATGATTAAAACAACATTTTTTGAAAAATAAAATGACCGCTATGTTTTTCCAAGTCAATGTGAACAAGTCTTTTACTCAAAGGTTCCAGGTAAGAGGGATTGTCAATTTGTTGTTAGATATGATCCAAGAGGAAGGAAAATAAAGTATACTGTAGATGAAGAAGATGATATTGAAGAAGAAGATGATGTAGAGTTAGACCAAGAAGAATATGGGTCGACAGATGAAGAAGGCGATGAAGATGAGCCAAGTGTAGAATAATGTGACATAAACATTATGGAAAATCATAGATGGCACGAGGGATAAAGAAAAAATTGTCAAAATTTTTAATGACATTCATGAAGCCAATCATGAAATTCAAAGTGTGATCTGACCAAATAGCGATGGATGCCAAAACAACCTTCCATGGTTATTAACAAAGCAACAAAGCAATGGTGTAAAAGAGGTCATTCAAAGAATTAAATTTCCCACACGTTTTTTTCAAACATAAAGAATATATTAATGAAGAAAGGTGAATTTGGTGGGGTAAAAATACATGATTGACATACCTTCATTAAGATAATTAATAATTTTAGTATTCATATTTATATATTGGTCGTATACATTTTTTGAGATATTTTTTTTGTCTTGTTTTGAAACAAGTAACGATTCATTTTTATTTTTACAGTATGTTATACCTCTATCTTCCCCAAATGACTTTGACAACAATGTCAAACAAGTTATATATGATCTTGGAAAATACATGAGTAGCTGCAATATATATGCATAAAGTTTTTTTCAATTTTTTGTTGTAATTAATGACATGTGTTTTAATTGTAATGTAATATGTATTATGTTTTGTTGAAACATGCTATTTTCTTGCACCATGATCTATATATGGTTGTCATTGAAATAAATCCATGAAGTTGATATAAAGTATTGGAAGAGATAAATTCCTTGGCTAATGTGTGAAATGTAGAAGTATCTACCTCCAACATTTTTAATGCACGAGAACACTACCTCATACACCAAGTTGAGGAGATTGAAATGTGTGGACCTATACACACAAGGTCATTATGGATGGTGGAGAGGCACTTGAAATCATTGAAGGATTTGGTTAGACAAAGAGCACATCTTGAGGGTTCTATGGTGGAGGGATACATGGTATATGAATCCATGGTGTATATTAGTCAGTATCTTCCTAAATTAGCAGTGCAAGCTATGCATGTAGTGGATTTCATTTGGGATGTGAACTCCATCAAAAAATTTGAAGGGGAGTAGTTGTTGGGGAAAGGTACAATGAAGAAAGTGAGAGGTAATTAAATTGTGGATATTTGCAATTAATATAAATTTTCATTTTTTTGTGTATACTCATTTAATATTTATTCTTACATCATTTATTAATATTTACCATGGTTATAACTAATATTTAATATTGGTGAATTGTGATTTTTTGATCGGTCAGTTTTTTAAGATTGGGATGCACTACATTTATACATTGCAAACAATATTGACTGGATGAAGGTATGGATTGATAGATGTAAACAACGTCATGGTGGTAGGTTATCATGGAAAAAATTGTATGAATTAGTTAGAGAAGCTCATCGTAATGGAGATTTCGATGTTACACAGAGGGAAATAGATTTAACATATTTTTTGAAAGATGGAAAGGAAAGAACATTCGCCCATTTTATTCATTTATTTTATATTATATTAATGTGACTGTAGGTGCATTTTTTTCATCTTATACTTTCCAAGTTATATAAATTTGTTTATTATTAATTGACAATGCATCTTTTACATGTTTGACATATTACAGTTGAAAAACCACAAGGCTATGTGGTGCAATGGTCATAAATTTCACATCAAACAATTGGATGAAACCAATAAAACTTTTGATAGTGGGATAACTGCAGTATTCCAGGTCAATAATGTTTCCTCTAGGAGTGACAAACGTCTTCGAGAATTTGAAAATAGATAATAAGGGTTTTTGAATGATATAATTGAGTGTGACTTTAATTCCTTCAAATTAGTTTTTTTCGATGTTAAATGGTATAGGTTACAAATGCATGAACATGATGAGGAAATAACTGTTATTCAACATGCCAACGAATTTCCAATGATTAAAACAATTTTTTTGAAAAATCAAATGACCGCTATGTTTTTCCAAGTCTTTTACTTGAAGGTTCCAGGTAAGAGGGATTGTTCATTTGTTGTTAGATATGATCCAAGAGTAAGGCCAATAAAGTATATTGTAGATGAAGAAGATGATATTGAAGAAGAAGATGATGTAGAGTTATAGCAAGAAGAATATGGGTCGAAAGATGAAGAAGAAGATGAAGATGAACCAAATGTAGGAGACAATGTATTAGTGTCAGAAGTCACTCCTGGATTGCTTGCAGGAGAAGAGCCCGACACCCATCAGTTTAATGTCACGATTTGTTAAAAGGGGTGATCAAATGGAAGCACACTCGAAACAATCTCGTCTCAACTCTAAAACTAGGCTAGGTATGCATGACGAGTGAGGTCTTGATAAACTTCAAACAGTGAGTTGTATTAAGGGTGAGTAGGGGGAAGACTTGCATGAGAAAAATGCGAAGATCTATCATAAACATCAGGTTTATAACAGACTAAAGGAGAAAGCATTCGAACGCTAGATCATCTTACATTCAAACACAACAGATCAGAGAATACAACAATGTCACAACAAATCCTTTATCATAACATCACTGTAACAATCCAAGCGAATCATTCGATCATGAACTCTCTGATATAAGACGAAAACATAGATGGAAAAAGGAAACTATTTTTCATAAACCAAGAAATCTCAAACACAGAGGCACCACCCAGAGAACTAGAATGGTTGTTGAAACTTTACAGTCGGGAGCTGAGCTCTACCATCGATCAATACAAAAATGGCGAAAACGCCTTCATATACTCATAACTACAACAACAGTGAAATCAAGACACTGGATTGAAGGATTTGCATCTGCATGGCTCTCTGACAGTCGACCTCTGAAAGGGTCGTGCATCTTATGTCAGACGCAATCTGTCTCTTTGACAGTTCCAATGACGAATCGACGTGCCTTTAATTCATGGTCGTTCTTTCCCATTATGGCGGAGGCGATGTCTAACCACCACCAACCGTTTTAATAACTTCTTCATCGGGATTGAGGATGGCCCGGCCAATGTGACACCTTTGGGACGTGGAGGGCCTCCCACACTGCCACCTGGAATAACTGACTGGCTCAAAGAATATGCGTGGAGGCCAGCGTGGAAGGTGGGGGGCACGGGAACAGAGTGATGGCGTCGAAACTGTGAGGACGCGAAAGAAGTGGCGAGGTGTGAGAAGGGCATCAAAGGAGAGAACATGGCGGAAGAAAACAAGCAAAAAGGGGGAAGAAGAGAGACAATGGGCTTGCTCTTTGTCGATAGGCTGGCATGGAAAGGAGCGGGACACATGGCAAGCGACGAGTGGATGATGAAAAGGAGGGATGACCATGCGGACCACAGAGGGGAGGTGGATGGATGAAACACGGCGGCAGGAGAAAGGTGGCTCTGGAAGGTGACATGAGGGGAGAAGGGCCCACGCAGGCTAAACACAGAGCGACTGAGAATGATGGGAGCGCGCGAGCGCCGTTGATTCGGGCGATAAGATCTCAGCCGTCGGAAAGCTGCGCGCCCGATTCTGGACCCCCCCCCTCTGCTTAAAGGTAGAAAGACGGGGGGGGGTCCGGAATTGCCTTCATCGTCGTTGATCCGAGCGCGCTGATCTGGACCGTTGAAGAGATGCGCCCCCGATTCCGGACCCCCCCCCCC
>ML781081.1:310084-321660 GCA_009831015.1 Picea engelmannii
CCGATATCTATTGCTTAACCAATGTATCGATCATACCAATGATTACAAAAATAGCCATAGGCATTGCATTAAAAGATATGCACGAAATATCCATATATCTTATGAACCAAAGTTTGAGTAAGCCTAATAAGAAGCCAATCAAACTAATGCATAGCGAAATCCATTTTCACAATCGATCTAAGAATGTCTAATGAGTGTACCCATGTGTGCGAGTATTATACCATATCGTTCAAACACCGATATGCAGTTCAAAACCTACACTCATGTTCCCGCCAATGCATTAATCAATCGTTTAACTAAGGTGGCAAATCAATATTGCATACAATTGATATGCCAAGAGCTATGATAAGGATCAATAGTAAAGATCACAAAAGATAAAACATAACCCCCATGCAGTTCAATGAATCAATGTTGAGGCAAGTTGCAAAATACGAATCCAAAGGCAAAATATCTTCAATAAGACCGAGTTATGCAATCTATCGAAAAACCGATCAAAGGATATTGCTGATCATGTGAAGATCAATAAAAAGATAGGCACAATAAGCATGATGACACAAAAGGTATCGGCAGTTCAGATAATGATTCAAAATGTGACCTCGAAAGGAGAAATTTTCATGCTTACAATTGTGAAGACTTAGCGAAGACAAGCGTTCGAAAAGGCGCAAAGAATAAGGGCGTCGTTCATTTGAAATTTGCGACGGAAAATCAATGTTTGTGAAACATTGGTGTAGGCAGCTTATGAGGTAATAGAAAATGTTAATTGGATGCCAACAAGTACATGATGGGAAATAGTAACTTGTGAATGGGACCAATGATGAAATTATTTCAAAATGCTTCTGTATGCACTAGAATTTGACATGGATAGACTATTCACATTCCTTGATGATATGGGAGGGTTTCGAGACTCAACTATCACTCACACACCCACTCTGTATATCAAGCCATCTCATCCTCACTTCGTTTTAATTTTATCGGTATAATTTTAAAGGAAACAACTATTAAAAGACATTGTACTAGGGCTAGAGTACATGATGGGAAATAGTGACCTGCGAATGGGGCCAACATTGAATTTTTTTCAATATTGTTTCTGTATGAAGCAAAATTTGACATGGATAGACTGTTTGTATACCTTGACAATATGGGAGGGTTTATAGACTCAAATATCACTCACACACCCACTATTTATATTCATCGTCTGTATCGTTCATAACCAACATCATGCTAATTAGGCCCATGATTTTATTTGTGGAAAGAAGAAGGCAATGAATGAGATTTCATATTTAAATAAATATTTTTTACTAATATTTTTTATGGAGAAAAATAGTACTTAAATGAGACCAAAAAACAAAGACAAGAGATAACTATATTGAAGCTTCTGCAATTAATCAAGTACTTCTTTATTGACGTTATTGCATTCCCTTATAGTGCTAGATATGGGGATGTGCATCTAGATTGCATTTTAAAGGAAATAGCTAAAAGACAGTGTACTAGGGATATAACACATGATGGGAAACAATAACCTGTGAATGGGGCCAACATTGAAATTCTTTCAAAATGTTTCTCTATGCACTGGAATTTGACATCGATATATTGTTTGCATGCCTTGGCGATATGGAAGGGTTTCCAGACTCAAATATCACTCACACACCCACTCTATATATCAACCCATCTCGTCCCCATTTAATTTTAATTTTCTCGGTCGAATTTTAAAGGAAACAAATATTAAAAGACACTGTACTAGGGCTAGAGTACATGATGAGCAACAATGACTTGTGAATGGGGACAATGTTGAAAGTTTTTCAAAATGTTTCTGTATGCACTGAAACTTAACATGGATAGATTGTTCACATGCCTTGATGATATGGGATGATTTCTAGACTCAAATATCACTCACACACCCACTCTATATATCAACCCATCGCATCCTCATATCATTTTAATTTTCTCGGTCAAATTTTGAAGGAAACAACTATTAAAAGACATTGTATGAGGGCTAGAGTACATGATGGGAAACAATGACCTGTGAATGGGGCCAACATTGAAATTTTTTCAAAATGTTTCTATATGCACCAAAATTTGACATGGATCGACTGTTTGTACGCCTTGACGATATGTGAGGGTTTCTAGAATCAAATATCACTCATAGATGCACTATTTATATTCATTGTCTATGTTGTTCAAAACCAACATCATGCCAATTAGGCCCATGATTTTGGTCATGGAGAGAATAAGGAAATAGATGAGTTTTCGTATTTAAATAATGATTTTATACTAATATTTTTTATTGAGCAAAAGAGTACTTAGATGAGAGAAAAAAAAGACAATAAATAACCGATATTTAAGCTTCTGCGATTAATCAAGTACTTTTTTATCGACCTTATTGCATTCCCTTACAGTACTAGATGTGGGGATGTGCGTCTCAATCATATTTTAAAGGAAATAGCTAAAAGACATTGTACTAGGGATAGAGTAAATAATGGGAAACAATAACTTGTGAATGGGGCCAATGTTGAAATTCTTTCAAAATGTTTTTGTATGCACTAAAATTTGACATCGATAGACTGCTCACATGCCTTGACGATATGGAAGGGTTTCCAGACTCAAATATCACTCTCACACCCACTATATATATATATATATATANCAACCCATCTTGTCCTCATTTCTCTTTAATTTTCTTGGTCGAATTTTAAAGGAAACAACTATTAATATAAATTGTACTAGGGCTAGAGTACATGATGGGAAACAATGACCTATGAATGGGGCAAATGCTAAAAGTTTTTCAAAATGTTTCTATATGCACTGAAATTTGTCATGGATAGATTATTTGTATGACTTGACTATATGGTAGGGTTTCTAGACTCAAATATCACTCACACACCCACTCTTTATATTCATCGTCTTTGTCGTTCAAAACCAAGATCATGTTAATTAGGCCCATGATTTTGGTCATGGAAAGAAGAAGGCAATATATGAGATTTGTATTTAAATAATTATTTTGTACAAGAAATAATTGATATTGAAGCTTGTGTGATTAATCAAGTACTTATTTATCGATGTTGTTGCATGCCCTTGCAACACTAGATGTGGGGGCATGTGTCTCGATCATATTTTAAAGGAAACAATTAAAATACATTGTACTAGGGCTAGAGTACATGATGGGAGCATTAACCTTTGAATGGCGACAATGTTTAAATTGTTTCAAAATGTTTTTGTATGCACTAAAATTTGACATGGAATATTGTTCGCGTGCCTTGACAATATGGGAGGGTTTCTAGACTCAAAGATCACTCACACACCCACTCTATATATCGACCCATCTTGTCCTCATTTCGTTTTGATTTTCTTGGTCAAATTTTAAAGGAAAGAACTATTAAAAGACATTTTACTAGGGCTAGAGTACATGATGGGCAACAATGACCTATGAATGAGGCCAATGTTGAAATGTTTTCAAAATGTTTCTATATGCATCGAAATTTGACATGGATTTACTGTTCGCATGCCTTGATGATATGGGATGGTTTCCAGACTCAAAGATCACTCACACACCCACTCTTTATATTCATCATCTATGTCATTCATAACCAACATCATGCCTATTAGGCCCTTGCAGTACTAGATGCAGGGATGTGCATCTCGATCGTATTTTAAAGGAAATAGCTAAAATACATTGTACTAGGGATAGAGTACATGATGGGAAACAATAACCTCTTAATGGGGCCAACATTGAAAGTCTTTCAAAATGTTTCTGTATGCACTGAAATTTGACATCGATAGACTGTTTGCATGCCTTGATGATATTGGAGGGTTTCCAGACTCAAAGATCACATACCCACTTTATATATCGACCCATCTCATCCTCATTTTGTTTTAATTTTCTTAGTCGAATTTTAAAGGAATCAACTATTAAAATACATTGTATTAGGGCTAGAGTACATGATGAGAAACAATGACCTGTGAATGGGGCCAACATTGAAATTGTTTCAAAATGTTTCTGTATGCATTGAAATTTGACATGGATAGACTGTTTGTATGCCTTGACGATATGGGAGGGTTTCCAGAATCAAAGATCACTCACACACACACTCTTTATATTCATCGTCTGTGTAATTCAAAACCAACATCATTCCAATTAGGCCCATGATTTTGGTCGTGGAGAGAAGAAGGAAATATATGAGATTTTGTATTTAAATAATGATTTTGTACTAATATATTTTATGGAGCAAAAGAGTACTTAGATGAGAGAAAAACAAAATGACAAGAAATCATTGATTTTGAAGCTTTTGCGATTAATCAAGTACTTCTTTATCGATGTTATTGCATTCCCTTATAGTACTATATGCGGGGATGTGTGTCTCGATCGTATTTTAAAGGAAATATCTAAAATACATTGTACTAGGGCTGGAGTACATGATGTGAAACAATAACCTGTGAAAAGGGCCAACGCTGAAATTCTTTCAAAATGTTTCTGTATGCATTGAAATTTGACATCGATAGATTGTTCGCATGCCTTGATGATATGGGAGGGTTTCTAGACTCAATGATCACTCACACACCCACTCTATATATTGACCCATATTTTCCTCGCTTCGTTTTAATTTTGTTGGTCGAATTTTAAAGGAAACAACTATTAAAAAACATTGTACTAGGGCTAGGGTACACGATGGGAAACATTGACCTGTGAATGGGGCCAATGTTGAAATGTTTTCAGAATGTTTCTGTATGCACTACAATTTGACATGGATTTATTGTTCTCATGCCTTGATAATGATATGGGATGGTTTCCAGACTCAAAGATCACTCACACACCCACTCTTTATATCCATCGTCTGTGTCATTCAGAACCAGCATCATGCCAATTAGGCCCATGATTTTGGTCATGGAAAGAAGTAGGCGATAGATGATATTTCTTATTTAAATAATGATTTCGTACTAATATTCTTTATGGATAAAAAGAGCACTGAGATGAGATCAAAAAACAAATACAAAAAAGATAAGTTAAAGGTTTAGGGTTGTAGGAGTCGTAGGATCATTGGGGATAATGATTATGGGGTTAATGATGATAGGGTCTATAATGATTAGGAATTATAGGTGTTTTGTAAATCATGGGTTAGGGAGTAGGTGTTTATGGTTATAGGGTTTTATATTGGTGGGGGTGATAAGACTTAAGTATTACAAAGGAAATATGTTATAATTGTGAGGTTGCATAAGAGTGTTATATGGTGTAGTGGTTAGAAGTTAGGGGTTAAGTGTTAGTTTTTAGGGTAGAAATTAGAAATTATAGGGTTTACATTGAAGATAAACATTGTACACATTATGTAGGCTAGGGTTTAGGGGTTATATGGTTTAAAGATTATCATGATTTTTTAGATAAATGTTATATTTTTCAAGGGTTATAAGGGATTAGTAGGGTTGATACACATTAATGTTTGGAGGAATTAGGAGTTATGAGATAGGGTTTAGGTGTTATAATGCTTAAGTGTTTAGATGGATTATTGATTAAGGGTAATAGGGTTAGGTCTAAAGGTTTATGTGTGTTTCACATTTGGTGTTTTATGTTAGAGGATTAGGCTTTAAGGGTTATAAGAGAAAATATAGGTTAAGGGTTATATGTATTGTTGTTGGTAAGGGTTATGCTTTAAGAGGTGTAAGAGTTAGGGGATATATGTTAGGAATTAGGTGTTTTAGGGGTTACATGGTTTGCATTATGTGTTATAAGCATCGATGGTGGTAAAGTTTAGGGGTTTTGGGGTTGGTGGTTATAATGGATAAATATGAACCCTAAATAAGTTGTTATACCCAAACCTTAAAACTATTATGGCCATTAACAATTATCACCCCTATAACCCTTAAAATATATAACCCCTAACCCCTACAATATATGAACATCCCTCATAATCATTATCACCACTATCAAATATAATTACTAACCCCAATTCTCATATCCCCTAAGTCATTTAACCCCTAATTCATTTAAACCCAAACCCTTATAATGATAATCGTCGACCTCTATTCTTAACCTATATCACCCTTCGTCGACCTTAAACTAGTTACCCATAGAACCTATAAAACCTAACCACTAACAATTATAAATAGAAAACCTTAACAACTAATCCCTAAGTGCTAGAAATATAAATCAATATTGTCATTAATATTTAACCAAGATAGCCTCTAACTATCCCTAATAACCCATATTACCCTTAATTAGTAAAACTAATAATGTACCCCCATAACCCACTATGATCCTCATAACACCTATAACCTCAACTAGCTTCTATAACCCCTAAAACCAACAAAAACCACAACCCCTAATCATTATCTCTTATAACTCTTATAACCCCTAACCTATAATAAGTATAATTCCTAACCCTTAACTCCTACATCCTAACCCTTAACATCATGTATAACTTGTAACACTTATAAACTCTAAATTCTAACTCTCGTAATTCTTAAACCTTATAATTATTAACCATTAACACTCCCAACCCATGTATCCCTTGTCTCGTCAACCTTATAGCCTTAATCCAATTAACTCCAAAATACTATAACCCCTAATATGTAACCCTAACACATACAACACGTAACTTTAAAACTCATTATCCCCTACCCCTATTATCCCTAACCACAAACCCTTAACACCTATCACATCTAACCCTTAACATATGTAACCCATAACATATCTAACCCTTATAACCCCTTAACCCACGCGGGTTAACACTATAACATATCATATCACTTAATCCATTAATATATAACATATCACTTAACCCACGTAGGTTCACTATGCTCTAATTAGCTCTGATACCTACACCTACACATGAGGCCTGCATCGAGGGTAATATCATGAGGTGATTCTGAGATCGATTGGAGGGAATATCACTTAACTAGCTGGGTTCATTATGCTCTAAGCTCTAATACCTACACCTATGTGTGAGACAGCTTGCATGGAGGGTAATATTAGGTGATTCTAAGACTGAGTGGAGGGAAATAGTTACACCCATGGAGGGCCATATGTAAAATTGATCAAGTGATTCCAAGACTAAGGGAAAGGGTGAGGATGGTGAGTACCTCTGCACACTTCATGAATTTACATTGCTAATGCAATAATAGTCTTTTTGTTTTTACAAGTTTGCATTAGTTCCATTTTTGTGTTGGAAGGAGGGGGAATATAGCCTTCTTCTCCCCTGTCCATACTTGCCTCAAACCCTAGTAGTATCCCTCACCAAGACACTAAAGGTGGGATGGAAATTCCCATAGATCCATCAAAAACTTCAATATTTTTTCAATTTTGGTTGCAATTGTCTCCCTAACCCCCTACAATAACACTTGAGCTCATTTTGTTGTGGAAATTATCTTGGGATTGTCTTCAAGTTTTTCATATGGTGTCCTGATGGCCAATGGTCACATAAACAATAGTTTAGGAATCAATGTAGATTCCAAATCCGTTATCCTCCTTTTCAACTTGGTGTTTTCCTCTACTTTCTCCAAATTGGATTTCCTAAGAATACGCCCTATGGAATCATGTAACTTAAAGGATCCCTTTGCCCCTAATTATTTAACATCTAAAAGAAGCCAAACTCATAAACTTGCCATTCAAGAAATCCCATTAATATTTGGAATCCTTAGCTCACAGCTCAAACACTAAATTAGAATTATATTATTTCATTTGTTTTCACTTTCCAAGGAAAAACTAAAACATCTCTTTGTTTTACCTCTTTTGATTCCTAAAAACACTCCTCCCAACTTGCATATCCCCTATCCTTTATACCATTTTTACTTTTTATTATTTAGTCAATTAATTATTCATTTATTGATAATAATATGAGTGGCACATCCTTCTAACTTGTCTTTTATGAGAACATATGAATCTCCACCACCCCTCCTTGAATTATGGACCCAAAATATCTTGTCATCCCTTAATTCAAAGATAATGGGTGAACCTTTATTGAACACCTAAATAATTCTTATTAATGGACCTCCACTCCTCTTAGCGATCTCATCCCTACTTAATGGGAACAACATTCAAACACCTAGGCTTTATCATCTATAAATATAGACCTAAACACATATAAGGGGTGTTGTAGTATTTTTCTTCTTGGTATGAAATATCCGTGCTATGCTCTCTGTAGCCATTTCTTCCTTATTTACATTTAGTTTTCCCTTCCACGTGGCCATTTTTCCTCATTATTTCTGCCATGAAACTGTCCTTCAGAGACATCACCCTGCAATTATTCTTGATAGAACTTCATTACATTGGCAAGTGTCACATTATTCCACTTTATTAAATTGCATTAGTAAGTGCTTCAATATTAGATAATGGAGTTTAATCTTAGAAAAAACTTGGCACCATGTAGCTCATCCATGAAAACCATTAATGTGAGCCAAGGGAAATTTATTTTTGGGAATGATTCCATTAAGTGGGATATATTGAAATATTAATTACCATATTCTTCTAAAGACTCTTACAATGATCCAGGAAAACCTCTTGCTCCTTCCCATAGCCAATTTTTATCAAAGTTGAAATTATTGCATTTCATTTTCTTCTTGCATGGTTTAAAGAGTTGAGTCGAAACACCATCAATTTCATGACCACTCCTTTGAGTCACAACAACCTAAAATCAAGTGCTAATTAAAATTTATCTAGCAACTTTTCTAGGTCTCTTCAAACCCATCTTAGCTTAGGTGTAGAGCTTTGGAATAGGATTGTGAGAATAAATTTCCAAAGATAAAAAACAAACATAGACATTTGAGTTAGGGAGTGAAATTCAGTTGCTATATCATTGAATTTGGGAATCCCTTCTAACACAAGGGTCAAGCATGAGGTCGAATTGGGGCCGACAGAGTAATCAACCCTGATTTGTTGGTCTTGGTGTTGATTGTCAATTTTCTCCCCTCTGATTTGGTATAGTAGGTGGTACAATAGAGGCCATAATATTTTAGACTTCCTACCCAAGGTGACAACATAGGGAAGGTGGTGTTGTACCTAGGATCAACATTGGATAGACTCACTTGGACTCCTTGGAGGGTTTCCCACTACTCAGTGAGGTAACTTACACTAGGGCGTTAGTTCATTAAGTAGGTTCTCAACGTAGCTTTCCCACCCACCGAAACTCATCCCCTTCGTGCATCGATTCTTTGATGTTGTATTCCATCACCAACTAGTGCTTCTTTGTGAGAAGGTTTGTTTGCATGCTTGACTCCTAGATTAATTAGTGTGTGCTAGATAATACGATTATGAAAGAGTAAAACCATGGTAATCATTATGATCTTACTGTGATACCAACAAGATACTAGTAATGAAGTAGAACCATTGTACTAATTAGTGTTACATCTTGATAGAACAATGCTTATACATATCCAATTTCATAGAATATTCAAAAATACTGATTAAAGAATATAGCATTTTAACTATAATTTTAGAGTAATTCATCCTTTTGATTTATCTTTTCTTTCAAAGAGTTTTAGTATTAACGAGAAAACATTTGTGTGTGATTAATGACTAACATTTTTGCTAACATTCTATAAATTAAATAGAGCAATATTGTTTCATCGTTTCCTACTTTCTTAAGAGAAAATTGTCCAAACTCTCCATTATATGAGAAACTCTCAAAAGTATCTCTTGAGAGTCATTTAGCTTTCCAAGGAAAATTTCATTTTATAGCTGTAACTTGAGGGTGTCTTGGTATCCAAACATATTTTTGCAAGAAGAATAGGTTCCAAATTAAGGATTATTTTCATTGGATTAGAAATGCGTACATATGAACTTGGGTAGCACATTGCTTACCTGAAAATTATAAAAACCAATTTACAACTTTGAAGGAAATGCATCCTAGGCATGTGTGTTATGGGTTGAGAAACCTTGTTATGAATTGAGAAAACTCTCCAAGAAATAATATTAAACTTCATCAAAGGTAAAAATATGCTCAAAATAACATGGACACGGTCTTTTCTACCACTGTTCTTCTGTTGCTTGAGAGTGTTGATCTTGTCAATGATTTTCCTATGCCATATGTCCTCTTTCTTCTTTCATTTCTCCTCAAACATATCATTTTTACTTCTTCGTATACCACATAAGGCTCTTCCTACTTCCACAATTGCACAACATAGTACAAATAGTGCAGCCAAAGATGGAGTATTGTCTCAATTGTGTGAACGCATTGCCATGTTGTAGGAAGTGCCCAAGATGGAGTGTAATTGGTTTGGAGTGTAACCTCTAGGAAATCCTTATTGAAATCCAATAAATGTGCCTAGTCCAATTTAAAATACTCCTAGATATTGCAACCTCCATATTGGCTATGTTTGGTAAGTAGTGGAGTCTATTATGGATTGCACTTAGTGCTTCTTATATTTCCACTAAAATTTTATTGCATATTTGGACATGTCTTTCTTCCACCTCACTAATTAGATTGATAGTGTTTCCCTATTGGTATTCCAATACCTCTGAAATCCTACGATTGGTTGTTTATGAAAAAAGAAAAAATTGGAAATGTCATTGTCCCAAACATATTGCAGTCTAAAAAACATTCTTTCACTATTTTTTCATACATAGGTAGGGAAAGAGCTAGAGACATCAATCACGGGAAAATTTCTGCATCATTATTGCCATGAAAAACCCATTTATGCTACATCAAATCTTCCCTAGTGAGGAGAACAGACAATTGTTCATCAACCATGGAAAAATCTTAATGTACCTCCATTGATATGTTGTTGATACTGAGAGGGGGGTGAATCAGTATCCAGTACAATTTAAAAACTTACATTAAATCATCATCATCAACCAATCATCACATAGAACCTGATAATGCTTTCCGAGACTTCTTCAATTTCTGCAATTATTCAATTCTTGGAGTACTCTGATCCTGTATATAATGTTACTCAATGTATTCTCTGAAACTCCTCTAATTTTCACTCCTTGAATCCTCCCCAAAAAGAGGTTATAGAAGGAATGGTAGACTTTATTCAATTCTGGTCTGTTCAGAAGACCCAACTTGTACGGCATGCCCCGCGCTCAATATTTAACATCTGATTCTGAAACTCGCACACAAGAAACTAAAGTCCTTACTCTTTCCAATGGAATTGGTCCCACTACATTTGGAGTCTGTATGAAAACGTTATGACTGTTTTACCCAGAACACATGTTTTTTGACTAGTTTCAGGACTGGTCACAAACCCTATATTCCACAGAGTGTATCTCCATAATTATAGCGAATCAAGAGCTGAAATTTTTACCAGAGGTACCTTGATATGTCTTCTCAATACCATAGATATTTCACCATCTGAACCGTTCTAGAAAAAAATTTATACCAAAAATGGTAAGATGACATGAAAATAACATAGCTTAGAACACATCACCAAAAGACTTCATCCTCCCTTGAAATCCGGCCTTCTTTTACTTCTTCTTCCCTCTGAAATTCGACTTGTATCAAATGAATGTATAATGATATTTATTTATACCATTAATGTCACTTCCTTTTAACATTAGGGCCGACCTGACACTTTCTTATTTTGTAATTATTTTCTTTAATTATTTTCAGGGCCTACATGTACTTCCTTTTTCAATTCACTTTGTCATCTTC
>ML781081.1:324874-388638 GCA_009831015.1 Picea engelmannii
ACAACATGATGTATACTATCCATTCATGGGTGTTGTATATGCATGTGCATTTTCCTTCATGTCCAAATACCTTTATCAATCTTGCGGTCCAAAACCCATGACTAGGGTTGACATCAATGACAACAATCAATCTTCCAACATATGTCTTCTTTATGTCCCATGAAGTGACCCTCAATGCTGATTGGAAGTGGAGTATGCCAACTCATATTTTCCTCCATCATGCTCTCACTATTTGTGTCATAGATGGGATCTCCATGAAGAAACCAATGATCCACATTTCATATATGCCTTCAAATTGAAAAGAGAGTGATCGTATCCTCATCCTCATAGTTTTCAAGCCCTTCATCACATGATGGGATGATAACACCTATAAATTCTTCACTTTCCAAGGGTTTCTCTACCACATCTATCCTCTTCAAATCTTTAAGGGTCTCATCATCAAATTTAGAAATTTGAAGAGATAAATAACTTATCAAACCCTTTTCTTCATGCAAGTGTACATGATGATGATGATGTGTTTCTTTTGTATAATGCATAGCCTTCAAATGAATTATGATATGTTGCAACAAGGTCTTCAATGACTTCATCACTCCTCTCTTCCTTTGGATATGAAATCACAATTGGTTCACCCAGTAGATTTTCGACATTTTCCTCTTCATAGATAACATACCAATGCTTGTGAAATGCCTTGATCAAACCTACAAGTGTGTTGGATTACTGAGAGGGGGGGTGAATCAGTAATAGAGAAATAATACTTTTTAACCAAAAAATGCAAGTGTTATATCAATGTAGCATTATCATCCAATAGTTGCATAGTAAATAAACAATGAACAAATGAGAAATCATACACATAAACAATACACCAGTTTTTTTACATGGAAACCCAAAGCGAAAGAAAACCACAAAATGATTTTTCTTATATGTCTTTAAGAATTACATTCATTGGAAGCAACAAATTCCTTTGTTTTCCAGCTGCAGCTGGAAGGAGGCTCCAACCCCTTAGTTTCTTAGGCTACAACCTGAAGGAAGCTCCAACTCCCCAATTCTCTCGCTACAACCCCCAAGTTTCTCAAGCTACAACCTGAAGGAAGCTCCAATTCCCCTATTCTTTGGCTACAACCAAAATGAGGCTACAACCCCTTATGTTCTATGACTACAACCGGAAGGTGGCTACAACCACTTGTCCTTGCCCCATCCAACCACCCTGGCGTACAAGTAGAATGATGGAACCACTGTCACACTATAACTGTGAGATATACTATTGTAAACCTGTACCAATCAACCTATAATCAACTCATGATAGATTTACTATAGACTGTACTATAACCAATACATTTGGTCTTACTGAATTTGGATCTTGTATGAATAATTTATGATGTTTTTACCCGAAACACTTGTTTTAGACTAGTTTCAGGACTAGCCACAAACCCTATTTTCCATGAAGTGTAAATCCAAAAATAAAACGACCCACAACATGAAATTTGTATCGCAGCTACTTGGATATGTTTCCCCAATATATTCCCAATTTCACGATCTGAATCATTATATAAAAATTTTTATTGTGAAAATGGTGAGATGACTTGTAAATAACATACTTTACAAATTATCATCAAAATAATTTATCCTCCCTTGAATTTCGACCTTCTTTACTTCACCTTCCCTCTGAAATTCGGCTTAGATATCCTTTGGTTACCTCAGTCACTTGTAGATATTCAATATTCTCAAGTGTGATTAAAAATGAGATACCCTTTCCTCTTATTTATACTTTCATGTAGCTTCCTCAAGGGGTTACCTTCTAACCATCCTAACCCACTTTCCTTATTTTAGGGATAACCCACTTCTAACCACTTGTCCACTTAGTAATTTCTCCATTAACTTTATTATTTAAATAATTTAGTTTGTATCCACTTTTAATTATAGTACACTCATCACTTCACTTTATTATTTAAATTACCTTCTAACCATCTTAACCCACTTTCCTTATTTTAGGGCTAACCCACTTCTAACCACTTGTCCACTTAGTAATTTCTCCATTAACTTTATTATTTAAATAATTTATTTTGTATCCACTTTGAATTATAGTATACTAATAACTTCACTTTATTATTTAAATAATTTAATCTTTGCAACCACTTTGACTACTTTGACCTTTTGGGGCTTCTAGATGACTCATGAGGGTTCTCCAACTTCACATGGCCATAACTCTCTAACCGTGAGGAGTTATGTGACGTTCCACATACCACCAGAAATGGCATGACATAAAATATCCATATAGAATAGTATTACCTACAAATATATCAAAAATCATACCATTATTCATCAAACAAACTTGGCTCCATTACCCAAACCATTGTGCTACCAGAATTCTCTACTAGACTTTATTCAAGGGTTGAAATCAATGAAAACCAACCTAATTAATAAAAAATATCCCCCTTTGGCATTGATGGAAACAATCTGATGCAATACTGAAGTCATGTCACTCATGCTCCCCCTCTGACCATCGCTCATCGGGTTTACTAATTCTGACTGGGTTGGCGATAACACTGATCACAAGTCCACATCTGGTTATTCACTCAGTCTTGGTTTTGTGCCTATCTGTTGGTCGAGTAAGAAGAAAGATGACATTGATACATCTTCATACAAGGCAAAGTACATAGGGAAATTTAACATAACCATTCAGGCTATGTGGCTACAACATTTTCTCACTGAGTTGGGCATTCAGTTTCATCGGTTGATCATCATCTGCTGTGACAACCAGAGCACTCTGAAGTTATGCAGAGATCTAGTTAAGAAGCAGTGAATGAAGCACATCAATATCCACATGCACTACATCCGGGACTTAGTACATGAGGGGATCATCAGCCTACAATTTTGTCCTTCAGCAGAATAGATGACATACATCTTCATGAAGACCTTCACTGAGCAGAAGTTCCATTCTCAGTGAAGTCGTCTTGGAGTGAAGGAGACAGTTGCCTAGCAACTATAGTTCTTATTTTTACATACATTTTACCTTGAGGGATTTTTTTTTCCCATGATTTTTTTCCCTCTTTTCTCACTTTATTTCAATGTATCTTTTGTATTTGGGTACCTAACATGGCCTCATTGCTGAGACCCATTCTTTATTTTCACCATAGTGATGTTCAGGGGGGGGTTTGGAGTTACTTCACACACACCTAATATTTATTTTTTCTAAGGATTTTCCTCGTTTATTAGTCATAATTAGTCATTATCCAATCTCCTATATTTTAGGGGAGAATATTCCACCTGGAGAATATTCTCTTTTAGTTGACACTTCAGTTAGACTAGTTGAGTTGAGTTTAGATGCTGCATTGGTTTTGTTACCACGAAACATTGGTATCATCACCATGATAATTATCACTTGCCTTGGTATAATCACCATACTGGTGCATTACCCTTGATTCCTTGATCTACTCCTCACTACACTCTATTTAGTTAGTTAACTAAAGACTAGTTGACTAGTTAACTCAGCTAGGTGGCAGTTCACTCATGTAACTACCTGAGAGACTAGACTAGGTGGCAGTTCACTCCTGTAACTACCTGAGAGACTAGACT
The DNA here is from genome assembly GCA_009831015.1 of Picea engelmannii. Classification (NCBI taxonomy): domain Eukaryota; kingdom Viridiplantae; phylum Streptophyta; class Pinopsida; order Pinales; family Pinaceae; genus Picea; species Picea engelmannii. The sequence continues at coordinate 328,448 of ML781081.1, forward strand.
AGGTGGCATTTCACTCCCATAAATGTTGGTGTGTGTCCATATCACTCTATACCACCACTATGGCACATTGGTTCTCCTCCAGTGCACATTCATTGAGTTATACAAAGTATATCATGTGTAAATTATTCATTATTCATTACGGTTAATGAGAATTATTCTATTCTTTCTCTCATTTTTCTTTCTCAATTTGTCTCTACAAATGTGTGTATTATTTTCTAGCTAGATCTATTCTGTGTAGGTTCAACACATTTACATGGTATTAGATCCGGCGAACTACTAAGAAAAATCTACACCAATTTGTTTTTGCAGGTACAAATGATTGAAGACAGCGAAACGATGGATTTACAAAAAGTATTCATTCTACACCTAACAACTAATTTGCATGGAAGGAGAGAATAATGATTCATCTCCGAACCAGAGGATTGTACAGGTTAAACTTGAATACAGATATAGAACCAACATCAACCATAGAAAATCCAAGTTCTTAAATCGAATGAATGAAGCCCTCGAAACAATTTGTAGTCTTATTTCTCTCGATCTCCTTTTTCACATATCTTCCTATAAGACTCCCAATGAAGCCTGGAATACCTTGGAAGGGCTCTTTGGAAAATAGGATGAGATGAGGGGACACATGTTGGAGGTAGAACTGCTCACATTGGATCCAAAAATCTTCGACAATATCTAATATTTATTTACAAAATTCAAGGATTTAGTGTCGCAACTCAAATCTTGCGGGGTTGATAAATCTAAGGAGGAGAAACAAATGGTTCTCACCATTCTCTCCAAAATTGTTCTTTTATTATCTGTATTCATATCCACATTCCATTCTATTAGATTCGCCTCTGGAGCCACCTGGAAGATTCCTTCTCTTCAGGACTTTATTGAATCCCTGACACAAGAGGAACCAAGCTCATCAACATGGGAAAAATAAAAATCCCAAAGGTGCGTCCACTTACTATGAAATATGGAAACCATCAATATCAGAAATCTAAATATAAAGACAAAATCAAAGAACATGCACATTTGAAGAAGGAAGGGTACATAAAACGTTTCACCGATTCCTCCAAATCCAAAGGGGGAAAGGGAAGAAAAGGGGAGAAATGCATGTACTGTCATAAAAGGAATCCATCCAAAATCCGCATGCATGCAAAAACAATTAGATATAATGTCTCAAATACTTTAGAAAAACAACCTTGGAGATCGCATCCCCAAGGGTGCATAGAAGAAGAAGCCAGAAGATCTGAATCCAAAGAAAGGAAATTCTAGCTATGCCTTGATTTCCATCAACTCCTCTCCCGATGCTTGGATCGTAGATTCAGGAGAATCACATCACATGGCTGCCTCAAAAGTAGTATATTCTTCATTGGATGCATGAAAAGGTCCTCCTATTCCGATGGGGGACAACTCTTCTGTCGAAGTCACCGACAAAGGAAGTATTGAACTCACCAACGGAAGCTTCGAGAATGTGTTGCACGTTCCCAAACTTTTCGTCAACCTTCTCTCTATGTATCAGATGATGAATTTCGACACCAGAAATAAATTCATATCCGCACCAAATTCCATGGACATATATGACATGAAAACCAACTCCAGGCTTTCTATCGGTGAGGTTAATCATTAGTCTAGATTGAATACATTTTCTGAATTCATTGAACTTGATTCTGCTTTACTGCTTACTCATGTTGATGAAAGTAGTAGGATATGGAACAAAAGGTTTGGACATTTGAATTTCATATACATGCAACATATTAACAAGAAAATATTGGTTGATGGTCTACCATACATCCATTTCTCCAAGGGAGTATGTGAGGGATGTGTTCTCAGAAAACACCCTCAAGAGAAATTCGACAAAGAAAAGTCTCTGAGAGATTTCACGCCTTTAGATATGATCCATAGTGACCTTATGGGACTTTTTCCGCATCCATATATCAACAAAGAGAGGTTTGTTTTCATTTTTGTTGACGATTTCTCACATTTTACATGGATCTACTTTCTCAGGGAAAATATATGAGGTCTTTCAACACCTCAAAGATTTCAAAGCCCTGGTTGAGACATAGTTCGTAGAGAAGATCAAAGTCTTCTGAACTGATAACGAGGGAGAGCATGTCAATCATGAGATCCATAATATTTTCCATGAGACGGGGATTCAATTGCAGTACACAGTTCCCTATACTCCACAATAAAACATAGTTGTTGAGTGGAAAAACAGATCTCTAAAGGAGATGGCATCTTGCATGCTGCATGCAAAGTCACTACCACAGAGACTATGGGCTGAAGAACTTAATTGTGAAACACACATACAAAAAATATCTCCCCATAGATCTGTCAAGGAAATGACCCCCTATGAGGCTTGGAGCGGCCTCAAACCGAAAGTGACCCACTTTCACATTTTCAGTTCATGTGCCTAGGCCCAGATTCCCTCTGAAAAGAGGAAGGCACTTGATCCACAGAGAATTGAGTGTATTTTTGTTGGATACCCTGACAGTGAGAAGGGATATAGAATTATAGATCTTTTCTCGGACTGACTCATCATTGAGCACAGTGTCCAATTCGAGGAAAGTGTCTCACACGTACCTCAACAACTGCATGTAGACACCTTCATTCTTCCACCTGTCTGAGGTGATGAACATGCACATGACGACTCTTATTCAGATGAGAGTTTTGTTTCAGAGGACTCAGATGATTTAGATTCAAAGTCATTACAGTCATATGCAGGGTCAGAGCATCCAGATGAATTTGCAGAGCCAGAGCAGAGGCCCAAGTGGGCACATACTACTCTTTAGGATGCAGGGGATCTCATTGGTGATCCAACCGATACTAGGAGGACTCGATATGATTTCTAGTAGCCACTTGTTGCACTCACTACCATTGAACCATTGCCCTCTAGGCATATTTTCTTGGTTCACTCTTCAGATCCACAATCTTATGGCGAGGTTGCTGGAAATCCCTTTTGGGAATCCGCCATGCAGGAGGAGTACAACTCCCTTCTCAAGAACCAAACTTGGGATCTAGTTCCCCTTCCTTCTGGGAGGAAAATTGCTAGATGCAGATGGGTCTACAAGACCAAGAGCGAAATGGATGGACAAATTTGCATATACAAATCCAGGCTTGTTTCCAAAGGCTTTTAGTAGGTGCATGGAGTTGACTATGATGAGACCTTTTCTCCAGTAGAGAAGATGGATTCCATACGATTGGCACTTTCCATTGTGGAAACCAAGGGATGGGAACTCTATCAGATCGACGTGAAGAATTCATTTCTTCATGATGATCTCTCTTAGGATATCTATATGGAGCAGCCCTACGGATTTATGCAGGACTCATATTTGGTCTGTCGACTAAAGAATTCCCTTTATGGACTCAAGCAAGCTGTAAGGGCATGGTATGCCAATATGGATTCCTACCTGTTGTCACAAAAATTTGTATGTTGTAAATCAGAACCAATTGTCTACATCCTTAGGATGTCTGATTCACTTCTACTCTTAGTTTTGTATGTTGATGATTTTCTGATCACTTATTACTCGACTTCAATGATTGCTGTAACAAATAGGATTCTACATGCTAGGTTTTTTATGACGGACATGGGTCTTCTACACTTATTCCTTGGAATCGAGATCAGTCAGGATGCATCATGCATCAAACTGTCTCAAGCCAAGTATGCACAAAATCTCTTTGAGAAATTTCACATGACATACTACAAGTCTTCTCCGACTCCTTTCCTATCAGGGGTCAAAATTGAGGATGGCGGGGATACTCCACTAATTGACAACACACTGTACAAAGAGCTAGTGGGGAGCTTGTTGTATCTCACACACTCCATACCAGACCTCTCATATTCATTTGGTGTAGTTTCCAGGTTCATGTAGGATCCAAATGAGCTACATTGGAAGGTTGCAAAGCATATCCTTCAATATGTACATGGCACCATCACCTTTGGGATTCATTATGTAGCATATTCTACATTAGATCTCATCGGGTTTACTGATTCTGACTGGGATGGCTATAACAATGATCGTAAGTCCACATATGGTTTCTCACTCAGTCTTGGTTCTGAGCCTATCTATTGGTCAAGAAATAAGTAAGCTACCATTTCTCTATATTTAGCTGAGGCAGAGTACATAGGGGTAGTTAACATAACCATTGAGGCTATGTGGTTACAACATTTTCTCACTGAGTTGGCAATTTAGTTTCATCGGTCGATCATCATCTGGTGTGACAACTAGAGAACTCTAAAGTTCTGCAGAGATCCATTTAAGATACAATGAATGAAGCACATCGAGATCCACATGCACTACATTCGAGACTTAGTACATGAGGGGATCATCGACCTACAAGTTTTTCCTTCAGCAAAACAAATGACATACATCTTCACCAAGACCTTCACTGAGAAGAAGTTCCATTCTCTGTGAATTCATCTTGGAGTGAAGGAAACAGTTTCCTAGCAATTGTAGTTCTTCTTTTTACATACATTGTACCTTGAGGGGGGGGGTTTCCCATGATTTTTTCCCCTTTTCCTCACTTTATTTCAGTGTATCTTTTGTATTTTGGTACCTAACATAGGCTTGTTGCTGGGACCCATTCTTTATTTTCACCATAGAGATTTTCAGGGGGGTTGTTGGAGTTACTTCACACACACCTAGGATTTATTTTTCCTAGGGTTTTTCATCGTTTATTAGTCATAATTAGTCATTATCCAGTATCCTATATTTTAGGGGAGAATATTCCACCTAGAGAATATTCTCTTTCAGTTGACACTTTAGTTTGACTAGTTGAGTTGAGTTTAGATGTTGCATTGGTTTTGTCACCATGCAACATTGGGATCATCACCATGATAATGTGCACTTGCCTTGGGATCATCACCAGACTAGTGCATTACCCTTGATTCCTTGATCTACTCCTCACTACACTCTGTTCAGTTAGTTAACTAAAGACTAGTTGACTAGTTAACTCAGTTAGGTGGCATTTCACTCCCATAATTGCTTGAGAGACTAGAATAGGTGGCAGTTCACTCTTGTAACTACTGGTGTGTGTCCAAGTAACTCTAGACCACCACTATGGTGCATTGGTTCTCCTCTAGTGTGCATTCATTGAGTTATACATAGTATATCATGTGTAAATTATTCATTATTCATTACGGTTAATCATAATTCTTCTATTCTTTTTTCTCCTTCTTCTTCTTTCTCAATTTATCTCTGCAAATGTGTGTAGTATTTTCTAGCTAGATCTATTCTGTGCAGGTTCAACACATTTACAATTTTTGTGTAAATGAAAGGATATACCAAATTGCTCCATCGTCATTACATGGTTTGGGGGTATTTTCTATGGATGGAAAACAATTTTTTCATGATGGATTAATTGAATTGATGGAGTATGTCAGACCCTATTATATCTAAAAAGATTGGACATGAATAGTCCAATATACAAAAAGTATGCAAATATATGGGTTGGCTACAAATTATATACAACTAAAAGACAATGATCAAAATAAAGGAGAAACTATCTAATTTGACGGAAGGACAAAAGCAACGGGGAATATTGCAGGGTTTATAAATAGTACACTAGACATGACCACAAATAAGAAACCCAATTGCGTATTTGAGGGGCATGAAGGAAACATGTATTCGTATGTGCAATAAAATCAATAGCTGCAGGGGAAGAGTTATTGATTGATTACAATTTGAATCGAATAGATACAAACATTGCTATTATGGGGGTGGTACGTATACTAATTTACCCAACCTGTAAGCAATGAATCTTATATTTATGATTTTCATTATGTTCTTTAAGGTGTTAATCCATTTGGAGAGATTCAATTTGTTTACTCAGTGTGACCTATTTTTGTTATCAACGATAACCTTCCTCCTTGGATGCCAATAAAGAGGGAGAATTTCTCATACATTTGAATTTATTTCTCATGATAATGATCATCATTTTAATTTTACTGTTATGTGGCAGGCTGATCATGGTAAATCAAAAGCGGCCTCAGAACAAGTAAACAGACAACAATTTCGAATTGCATTTAATGTGCATTTTATTTCTGTGGTGATCAATTATTTTATTTTTATACATAACTAAATTATCATTTTTTTTGTTGAATATGTGGTCGGTGGGCCATGATTTTGATGATGATTCGCTCGACGAAAGGGATTTGTATGAATCCCCCAAACTTATGGTTTTATTTTAAAAAAATATCAATAAAGCAAACAAGGAACTAACTCACTTGTTAGATATTCTAGATAAAACTCCTTAGGTCGAAGAAAGGATCAGAGAAGTTATGACAAGGATTAATACATATAAGGTAATAACCATAATTTCAAGTGGTTTTATTTTTATGTCATAAGATCAATTATGAAAGCATGATTTTTAACTTTTACATTATCTAAACGAAAAAATGGTTTCTTTCTTATATAGAGATTTTTGGATCCTGTTAACCCCGACATTCATAGTGTTGGTAGTATTGGCGTTGAACAGACACCATAGGGTCCCGATGCAGGCCCTTGTAAACCTGTCAGAACATGGATATTCAGATCTCCACCTTCCACACCATTAAGTGGGAGCCACGACACACACCCTGTCTAGGAAGTGACCACACAGGTAGGCTCTAGAGGTGGTGACGAAGATGAGGATGATGATTTGGCCAACTATATGGATGATTTTTCTAAATCAAGACGTGTGAACAACACGGGGACCCTTAAGAGAACATTTATGGTCAATGAGGAAGGGATTCCATTAAAGAAAGTTAAAGTCCCATGCAATTTTTAAAATTTTAATTGTTTCATGTTCTCTATGTATACAAATATAAATCATCTAAATTAATATTTTTAAATTAATAATAATATAATATTTTTTGCGTGTAGGGAACACCGATTTTTATAGGTCCTTGGAGAAAAAGACATTGTTTATTTTTGGGCCCACCATACGGGAGATGTGGAATTCCTAGAACCAACCTCAAAAAAGAATTGATGGATTATATTGAAATCCTTTTTGATGTAGACACATTTAATAAGACCTTGGCCACGTCACAACTCGCCAATATTTAAAATATATGCGAGAAATGTATAGGAAGAACTTGAAACAAAATGATAGGTACGAGCATCCTATGATGATTCCAGAGCTGGAGTGGAAGACCCTCATTGAGGATGCAAAACAAAAGAAATTGACGGATGAAGGAAAAACACCCTATGGTCCCAGAAGGTAAATTACAATTTCAATTCAATACCTTCAATTGTTTTTAGATCTAAATAAAAGTGTGGTATATATTAACATACTTGAAAATTTTGATGATAGGTTGACTGACACTTCAAAGGAAACAAAAGAAAGGCTTGCCAAATGTGGCCAGCATAGGCTAGGCCAGGGAGGCTACTTGAAGTTGTGTTGGCCCTTGGTTATGGAAGTAAGTGAAGATTAAGGAAGAAAAGAAGAAATGTGAACTATGCGAAAGACACGGTGACTGTTACTGGGTCGAAGTGAGAAAAAGAGCAGAAAAGATAGAGCAAAGTAAAAGGAAGCAAGTCGTTGGATGAGAAGATAAAGGATGATAGATCAACAAGGAAGACGGATTGTGGACAACTCATCAAGAGGAAAAATCCACCGTTGGATTCTTTGAAGAACTGCGCGAGAAGGAAGGAAAGACAGGTTGGCGAAGCCCTAAAAAATGCGGGTCAAGTTGACCTAGGGTTTTGGTATCTAGGGTTTTGACACCTAGGTTTCGGCCTAAGGCTGTGAGTGAGTAATTGTAATGTATAAATAAGAACCTAGATGAGGGAAGAGGGTTCATTCTAGTTTTGTTATTGGAATGAGTGATTATTATGTGAGAGAGAGAAGTTTTAAATGTAAGATCCTTTTGGTATTGTAAGATCTTCAGCTAGGTGCAGAGATCAAGTCCTACAACTGGCTGCGCAGGAAGGGGAGAGATAGAGAGAAGAAGAAAGAAGATCAGCTAGCTAAGAGTGCAGACAAGAACTGTATGCTCCATCTTAATATATTATAAAGCACAATTTTGTGGATGTAGTCATAGGGAGAGGTTGAACCACATATATTTTGTGTTGTGTCTGATTGATGCTCTGTTATTTTTCATTTGGTATACAATTATTGCATTATTGTGTTAGATCTGATAGATAGTTGTGAAGAATAGATCTGAGCTAATAAGTGATATATAACTGTTGTGTTGTTTTTGTATTGGATCCACTTGATATCCCCTTGGTTGTAGACATCTCTGTCCTACAACCCCCCCCATAGCTACTTCGGGTGAGACTGCATCTTCTTCGCAGGTGTTTCTGAAAGGGCCAGTAGTTAGGGCTTGTTGGTGCGCTCTTGGAGCTGAACCCTAGGTCTTCCCTCGTGCCAAAAAATGGTTCTGTTGCCGGGATCAAAATCTTCTCGGGGGAATGCCAAGGTGGTTTACATTGAAGACATAGATTCAAAAGTGGATAGAAGATCAAGAAAAGGACTTCGTTGAAGCCCAGAACAATAACCCTAGTCTTAGTATAGAGGATTGGTTGGAGAGATATATATTTATTGATATACATGAAATTTTCTTTGGAGGAATCCATCAGGAGTTATACGAGTGGCTAGCTAGGTTAGCAGATACCTAATTTGAGATCAGATCTAGGCCACTTGTGGTCTGGACGTCGGCGCTAATCAAGAAGGTCAAGAGATTTGATAACGTCATGTCAAGAGTAGTAGATCATAGGTTTAATAGCACCATTGGAGGGTACATCACCGAGTTTTTTGTTGACAGACTAGAGTCATATAGCCAAGCCGAGAGATATTTCTTCAAGGGACCCATAGGGAAATTTTTACATTTTATGAAGTTGAGGATCAAGATGCTATTGCATGAGAATAACATCTTGAAGATACAATAGTTGGTCATATTGGAAAAGGCTAATGTTCAAGCATTCATACAGCGACAACAACACAGAGGCTAGACATACGTGCAATGACAGGGTGTTCAGAGAAATTCCTCTCGTGAACCTGTTTAAGCAGAACTACGGGGACGAGGGTTTATACAGTGGAGAAGAGGCATATCTGATAGACGAGGGGCATACAGAGGAAGGGAAAGTTGGAGAAACTCACCGAGAAAAATTAGAAGCTTTAGAAAATGTGCTGACTATTGAAGTAAGTACTATTAATCCTATTGTTGTTTGAACAACATTAAGCAATCAGAGTAATCAGAGTCACCAGAGCGCTCAGAGCACTGTCACTAGTAGTCCGCCACATACTCGGTCCAGAAACCTAGGAAGATATATGGTAGACGAGATGAGGTTACCCACCTTTAGAGGAGACGAATCTGAAGACCCTGAACAACACTAGTTTCTCTACGAAGCTGTGTGGATTATTAAGAATATCACCGATGAAGCTGTGAAATGAGCTCAGTTCAGTACCACTCTAAGAGATCGCACATTGAGCTGGTACATGAAATTTTTCCAAGGAGATACACCTAAACCGTTGAATTCCATCAAGACTTCGCTAATTATTGAATTCAAGAAACCTAATTCAAAATCGTAGTGCATTACAGAACTACAAGAAATCAAGCAAAGAATAGATGAACTAGTATGGGAGTTCGATTTGAGATTCAAGACCTTGACAGGTCATCTGAGTTTTCAAATCCCAGATGAGAAGAACAAGGAATGGTTCATTGTTTCCCTCTTACCACACATCAGAGTTCCTCTGATGCAACATAATATTTCTTCACAGGATTAGGCACTGGATTTCACCATGAAGTTAGAATCAGCCCCTATGGGAGAATCCAGCTCAGCTATGAGTCAAATCTTGAGTCAACTAACTAGTTTGTCTCTGCAGGTTGAAGATATGAAGAAAGACAAGGGAAAAGATAAAAGAGAATACATCTGGTGTGTCGGATGCATATCAGAAGGCCATGCCAAGGAGCATTGTCTCCTATTACATGAATACGTGACCTCTGGAGCTCTGAGCCCTTTGAATCAAGTCACCCCACCCTGGTGTGAGGTATGCAGAAACAGACATCGCCCTGGTGAGTGCTACTACATGCAAAAATATGTTCAGACACCCACAAATTTGTATTGCACGTTCTGTAATTCCATGGGACATGATGATAGGGATTGTATGGATTAAAATCTCATGCATGAAAGGTCAAGGGATATATAAAAAATTCAAGGCAAAGTACAAGAAGAAGGAAACAATACACAATATAAGTCCCCTGGGAGAGGAAACTTCAACCCGCAGGGTGGATTCCGAGGAAGAGGAAGAGGAGGAAGTATGGGTCGAGGTCAAGGATAGATAATATGTTATAATTGCACATAGCCAGGTCACTTGGAAAGGGACTATCAGAATCCTTGTACCACTTGCAGCTATTGCAACTCCTTTGAGCATGTTATCGAGGAATGCCCAACATTGCTAGCTAAACTTCAAGAGAAACGGGGACCTCAGCAGAACCCACAGATATAATTGATCAAAGTAGAACCTCGCGGAGAAGACCCTAGAGTCACCATTATCACTAGAGGAGGTGTTGTTACAGGAGAAGAAAGAATGACCCAAGGAAAGACTACAGAAGAATCAGGAATCAGGAAAGCTGCAGAGAATACACAAACTTTTGATGCAAATAAAGAAAAACAAATGTTCGAGGAGGCAATAAGAGAATTCATGGGAGACCAAGGTTCTTCATCAAAGACACGACCATAAGTAAGAGAATGTGGAATGCCTCTAGCATTTGATTAGTCTGCTTCACCCAGATATGGAAAAGAGGCAAGTAAACTTGCCAGTTTCTTGTATACATTTATAAAGCTGATTAAAGATGAGAAAGCTATACAAGAACTACAAAATTTGGTCTGACAGTATGAGATAAGTAGGGTAGATCCTTTACTAAATAAAGCAGTACATCAACTATCCAAGAAGAGAAGGAAAAATATGGAACTACACCTGAATGCTCAGATTGGAGAATATGATATAGACTATGTGGTCCTCGACTTAGGGTCGGAGGTCAATGTCATGACGAAGCAAACCTGGGCACTCATGGGAAAACCTAAGTTGATTTATTCCCCTGTCAGGCTTAGGATGGATAACCAACATGCAATAATCCCCTTTGGCATATTGGAACATGTCCCTGTAGACATTGACGGGGCAAGGATGTTTGTAGACTTTGAGGTCATTGAGAGAGTTGATGATAGTTGTCCTTACCCTGCGCTGTTAGGAATTGATTGGGCTTTCAATAATTCCATTGTGGTCGATTTAAAGAAAATACAAATGGTGTTTGAAGGATATGGCCTTAGGGTCATCGCACCCTTAGATCCCTATGAAGGTCAACGATACACTGAGACCATCATAGAATAAGACCACGCCTATGAACTAGAAAACATATACAAATTAACCGCCAAATAATAGGATTACATTAATCCTATGGCAGATGGGAATTTGAGCTGGAGAAGTGACAACGCATGTTCATCAGATTCAGAAGAAGCACTGGAGAATTGGCAGAACAAAATGTATGAAGTATCTACAAGGAGATGCGCTAGATTAACCAGATAAGTACGTTGGATCAACACCATAGTAAGTAACTTACCCACCTTTGATGGTTTAAATCCTTTAGAAACCTTCTTGTTGGACTTTGAAGAAAGTGTACCAACACAAATGATTGTTGGCAATGGATGAGGCCTTGAAAGCAACACCAACAAGATGGTGGGGGACACATAGAAACAACATTACAGAATGTATACAATGTCATACTCTAATGACCATGTGGTTCTTAGCACAAGTAGAAGGCTGTGAAGTTTGGTATACAGGACAAAGTTGTCTGAAGGTCCATGTGTGAAGTTGCGAGGAAGCCTAGAGCAATATTCCTCAAGAGAAATGGGTGCACAAATTCATTAACACGTTGGACACAACCCCTATCAACTGGTACCTTCAAGAAGAGTTGCGCCTCATCACTGCAGATTGGGAAGGTATGACTTAGAATTTTGTAACCACCTTCTTATTTGAAAGTCAATATTCTACAGTAGATCAAGCATTACAGGGTGTAAGACAAAAAGTGTTCGAGGTGGAACCTAGCCTTCCTTCAGAATGAGAAGAGGATGAATGGATTGCGCCTCTCCAGAAACTGCAAGGTTGTTACAATATCAATGTTGATGAAGACGATGATCCTAGGAAGGTGAACATCACAGAAACAAAAGACCAAAGATATGTGGAAGGACCAGGAGTTGAGCTACCATTTATTGGATAATCGATTAAGATCAAGAAATTCAATATTGGAATAGAGGAAACACCGAAGCTTGCAAATGTTGTAGACTATTGGGACATTGCTACTATTGACAAGATAACGGAGTTACTACATGAATATCAAGACTTGTTTCTGACCAAGTTCACTGATATGAAGGGCATTAAAGGGCCTATGGGAGAAATGAGGATCCCTTTGAAACCAGATGCAAGACCAGTCAAACAGAGACCCTACAGATTGAACCCTAAATATAAGGAGAAAGTGAAGATTGAGCTCGACAGAATGTTGGAAGCAAGAATTATAGAACATGTTGAAGAATCATAATGGAATAGACCTATGGTGGTACAATACAAGAAGATGAGAGAGATCAAGATCTGCGTAGGTCTCAAGAAGATGAATGATGCCTGTTTGCATGACCCCTTCCCTACGCCATTCACTGACGAAGTGTTAGATAATGTCGGAGGCCAAGAGGTATATTCTTTTATAGATGGATTTTCAGGATACCATCAGATCCATATTTCCAAGGAAGATCGCCATAAGACCACCTTTTCCACAGAATGGGGATCCTACCAATATACAGTAATTCCATTCGGATTGAAGAATGCACCAGCCATATTTTCCAGGGTGGTGGTCGAAGCATTCAAGGAGTTTCTACATAAATTTCTAGAAGCATATTTTGATTATTGGACTGTTTTTAGTTTATTGAAGAATGATATTGAATGTCTAATTCTAATGTTGGACAAATGCAGGAAGTGTAAAATTGCCTTGAATATGAAGAAGCGAATCTTCTTCTCACCATTTGGAGTGTTGTTAGGTCATATTGTATGCAAGCAGGGATTTCTAGTAGACCCATCTAAAATTGCAATTGTAGTTGATCTACCACCTCCTACTTTGATCAAACAGCTGCGCACTGCACTGGGACATACTAGATATTACAAGAAGTTCATTAAAGGATATTCCCAGATTACAACACCCATGGAAAAGATTTTGAAGAAAGATTGTCAATTTCACTGGACAAAAGAATGCTAGTAGAGCTTTGACACACTGAAACAAAAAATGGTTATTGCACCTATTTTGGTTTTCCCAGATTGGACTAAGGAGTTTCATGTGCATGTCTATGCATCTTCTATTGCATTAGGAGTTGTGTTAGCACAACCAGGAACAAGAAACATCGATAACTCGTTATCCTTTTCTAGAAGGAAGCTATCAACAACAGAGAGCAACTACACCACAAATGAAAGAGAAGGGTTAGACATGGTGTATGCACTGCAGAAGTTCCGCCACTACTTGTTGGGAGGACACTTTAAAATGTTTACTGATCACTCCATGCTGAAATACCTATTCAACAAGCCAATGTTGGGGGAGAGAATATGCATATGGATTATGCTATTTCAGGAATATGATTTTGAGATCGTAGTTAAGCCAGGAAGAATGAACAAAGGTCCTGACCACTTGTCGAGGTTGGAACAAGGAGAAGAGCCGACTAGTTTGGAGGATACACTGCAGAATTCATAGCTGCTATCCATTAGAAAAATTGATGACCACTTCGCAGAAATAGTCCAGTTCCTGTCAACAGGAATGACACCTAGTGAATATACCATCACCTAAAAGAAACAACTAGTAGTGCGTGCTGCAGACTTTTCACGTATAGCGGGACAACTATACAAGATGGGACCTAATGAGATATTGAAGAGGTTTGTTATGGAGGCAGAGCGACCATTGATCCTCGTCGAAGCTCATGTAGGCATCGTAGGAGGACACTACGTAGGGAAGGCAACTGCGCAGAAGATTCTTAGGGCTAGCCTTTGGTGGCCTACTCTACACAGAGATGCTAAGGACTATTATAGACCCTGCAATGTATGCCAAAGAGTTGGGAAACTATCCAGAAGAGATCAAATTTCATTAGCACCACAACTAAACTTACAGGAATTTGAGAAGTGGGCCATTGACTTTGTAGGACCTATAAACCCACTAGGAAAGCGCACAGGAGCAAGGTAAAAATTACTGCGACAAAATATTTGACTAGATGGGCCGAAGCAAGAGCAGTTAAGGACTGTAGTTCCACTACAACTACGCACTTCATATTTGATGACATCATAACCAAGTTTGGATGGTAGAAGATCCTTATGAGTGATCAAGGAAGACACTTCATCAATAAGACCATTGAATCCTTGACTGAGGAATTTGCAGTCCACCATCAGAAGAGCATGCCTTACCATCCAAAAGAAAATGGGACAGTTGAATAATTCAACAAGATCTTGGAGACAACGCTAAAAAATATTTGCAGTGTCAATAGAGATGAATGGGATTTAAGAGTACCAGCGGTACTTTGGGCCTATAGAACCACTTGCAAGAAACTCACAATGCAGACCCCTTTTAAGTTGGTGTATGGTATTGAAGTCGTTGTCCCAATGGAATATTTGGTACCAAGCTTAAGAATTGCTTCCTTTACATATATGGATGAATTAAATTCTAACCTTGTGAAATATCTACTATAAACAGATATTCATAAAATAATAGAAAAGATACAATGGAAAATACAAACATTACACAAAGATTTTTCCCCTGGAAACCCAAACCGAGAAAACTAGCATATTCTATATTCATTCATTTTGTTACAATGTTTGCAATACAAAATACATATAGGAGCCAGTGGCATCCAAAACCCTAACCCAATGACCTGGATTAGTCCAAAACCCTAATTCCTTAACCAGAAATAGAAAACCATCGACAAAGAAACCATGTGCCGAAAAACCACCTAAATATAATGCGGTCCCGAAAAATGTGGTTCAAGAAAATATGGACCCGAAAAATATACGTGGTTTAGCCTAGGGAGAGGGTGAACCACGTATATTTTGTGTTGTGAGTGATTTATGCTCTATTATTTGTCATTTGGTATACCGTTATTTCATTATTGTGTTAGATTTGATAGATAGTTGTGCGGAATAGATCTAAGCTAATAAGTGATATATAATTGTTTTGTTGTTCTTGTATTGGATCCACTTGATATCCCCTTGGTTGTAGACATCTCTGTCCTGCAACCCCCCCATAGCTACTTTGGGTGAGACTGCATCTTCTTCGAAGGTGTTGCTGAAAGGGCCAATAGTTAGGTCTTGTTGGTGCTCTCTTGGAGCTAAACCCTGGGTCTGCCCTCGTGCCAACAAGTTGCAGTCACGAATTATAATCACCCAAATATCTTATTTTTATCGCCTTCAAACTTTTAGGTAATTGAAACTAATAACATTAAAAGTACATGCTCTTATGCAATGTGGGGTGATGAGTTTGGTACTGAAATCATAGAGGAATACCTACATCTTGGTTACAAGTAAAACTATAAAGTTGTAGTTGAACAATGGAAAAGATTGGGGCAATTACCAAGAACCACTTTGCAGGATAAGGTAAATAAAATTCAATCCACATTAAACTTTATTATTAATATAATACAATCATGTTTGATATCACTGATACATTTAATGTGTTACAACTTTGTTTTAATCAGGGGAGCAACATTGTCAACCAACCCACTAGTATTGGAGAGCAATGCATTGATAGCGGTTTGGAACCAGAAGATGGTTCTCCCATGTAATCCCATTCCACTGGGGTGTAGCCCCACGATGGTGCTACGTTCGAGGCACATGATGGTTATATGACTGTATTTTAATCATATACGTAATAATTTCATAGTTATACATTTTGTACTTCTATTTTTTTTACTTATACATTTATGATTGTACTTATAAAGTTTGTGGTCTCAATGGAAGAGAATGGTGTACTTGAGGGCCGTACATTTGAAGACGAGCATGCGGGGGAAACCATTCCAACAGTGCCGACCAGTGCACTAGGTAAATAATGACATTGCAGGTGTTTTTTTTAATATTATTGAACTTGTTCAGTGATATTTAAAAACTGGCCATCTAAATTTTATATATTTTTTCTTTTGTAGGTGATGCCTCATCACATCGACCTCCATTACCATGTGAGTACCCCGCTACTAGGCGTTCTCTGCGTGACAGGACGTAATCACAATCAAATTTTGAAGAACCCAGAGAATGAAGACATATATATTAATGAAATGCTTAGGAATTTTAGAAATAAGAAGAAGAGGCCGGCTAAAACTAAATGATGATGTACAATATTTTAATAACTATTTATAAAATCTATTTTCTATGAAATACTTTTTTGTACTTGTTGGGTCGCCAAAATGCCATTCTTTTACCAACCATTTACTTCACTTTTCACCATATTTCATTTTTTCCCAGCCTTACATTAAGACCATTTTTATTATTACATTTGAGTTTAGACCTATTATTTTCCAAATCATTCATTTGGTATGTATATATGTTTGTTTTTGCTGTAAATATTTCAATAGATTTATATGTTGGGTATTGGGGAATTGAGAGTGATTTTAGGGGGGGAGGGGCCATAAGAGATTCCACCTTCATGTGGTTGGCCCTCTTCAGTAGAGAATAATTTATTGGAGTCATTTAATCTTGGAGCAAACCTCCCTCGATCCAACGGAGAAACAACAAAGTCAATGTTGACTTCGTTGCTTCTACTTCAAATCAAGGGAGGTAGTTTGATCAAATATTAGAGGTGTGGCTCCAATAAATTATTCTCAAAACCAAGAGGAGCTCATTCAAGTATGTATGAAATTCTCATAAAAATGTATCTTAGAGTAAATAATGCGCTACAAATATGACTTGTATTGATTTTGTATATATTTATGGAGGTTGGATGATTTTGGTAGGTACTTTAAGATCATTCTTCATTGAGTGAGGGAATATCAAGACAAACAGAGTGTCATGTAGCTGAAGAGATACACGCGAGGGAAACCATTCCAACTGTCTTAGCCAGTTCATCAGATCAGGTGTGATTTCTCCTTTTAGCTCAGTTTATATAGCCATCAATTCTGGTTATGTTTAATGTTTATGAATTGTTATGTGATTATTTATTAATGCAGGGTTTGCTATGTGATAATTTATTGAGATATATCATATGTTTAGTACTTTCCATGTTTTCTCCTTGCATATAGTAATGGTATATACATGTCCATTTATATTGAGTGAATGAAACCTTAGCTTCTTGTAGGGATTGATGAAGTGTTAGTTCATGCATCTATTGCTAGGGATCCTCCTAGAATAAGGCCAAATAAACTGAGAAAAAGTTCCATAAATAGTGTTGTTGTACTATGCATCATTTTTTCTAGGCATTGTCCAGATCATGGAGCATGTACTATTACCATCCATCCTAATAAGATCATCTCCTGCTATGTGTGTTTAATATTTGTCTTGCCATATCTGTTCCCATAGTTCATTTTTACCTTTGAGTCATCTCATGGATACAACAACTTTTTAGTGATCTGTTTTGAGCCATAAAATAAAGGACTTTCATTTGAAGAACTTTTATTTTGATCCTTAGAGTTATTTCCCTTTGGTGGCGAATTCCCTATAATTCTTTTAGGATTTCAATATGATACATCAATTAGTCCTTTTAAGCGATTTTCCTTTGGTGGTGAATTCCCTAATATTTAGGATTTCACCCGGATTTCATCTATAAAACCTCCAAGGCTCATTCGTTCTCTCTTTTCCCCCTTTAATTTTCCAAATCACTGAGAAGACCAAGATATTCCCTTCTACATCCATTGTAGTTTGTAGGTTAAATATTTCACAATGGGGAAGATTCAAAATCTCATGCAATTCAATCTCCTGGAATGTGGGAAAACATGAGGCAAAAAAGAGATACTATGCTACAAAATTTGCATAGCTACCATGACCTATGTATCATGTTTTAGGAGCTTCAACACACATCATGTTGAAGGATTTTTCTCTATCTAAAATGGAACTTTTACAGATTTCAATTTTGTTTATGGATTGGAAGATATCATTATCACAAGCCCCAAGACTACTTAGTTCTTCAAGGTCCATCCCTTCTTGAACAACTCTCCAATTATAGCTTCAAAGGCCATGACAAGATGATTCCTATAAATCTATGGAAGGATTTATTCATTGTCTAAAATAGGTCTATGACAAATTTTTATTTCACCTCTTGAAACAAAATCTATAAGCAATTTAAAGCAACTACCCCAAAATAGCATTGGAATTTTTGAAATTTATCTTTTTTACTTAGGCATTTTAACTACTCCATAAAATTCTCATTAGTCCAACATTTGAAGCTCAAGATAGCTCATTTTCTTTGTTTGAGCCTCATCCACATGGGTTTTTGACATATTGGTGATACCTACCAATTGTCCTCTTTTTTAAACAACAATGAGAATGTCTTTTCATGGCTTTTAAGCTTATTTGGCACCATGTTTTCATAAAATTTTCAGCTCTCCCAACGAGAAATATTGTTTAATATTCAAAGTTTGTTTGGCTGTAATGACTCTTCATCCTCCAAAATGCACATTCAAGGTTTTATTTTCATGTTGTTTCAATCAAGTTAAGAGTCATTCTTTGCATTCAATGTTGTTATTAAAAGATCTATTACATGCTTGAACAAGCCTTTTATTACTTTTAATGGAAGTGTTATATGCATGCATAGAAAATGGTGAAGGGAAAGAAAAGTACTCGCAAAATATCGACACATGGTTTACAAGAACCATGTTCTCATCTAAAATATCCTTGGAATCATCATATTCAACATTGTATTGTAGATACTGAGATGTCATGCCTCTGTCATTGGGTGCAAAAAAGATGAAAGATAGGCCAAACCCTTCAATCGATAAAATATCTACTTGCAGAGATATCATGCTCAAATTCTCATATCAATTAAGTCAAAAATAAAGGATGAGTTATTTCCATGCTCCAACACCCTTTTGACTTTAGTTTAGAATGAAAATCTCCTATTGATGCAATTCCAAGAAAAAGTATTTGAAAGTATTAATGAAAGAACACCATTGTTCACGCAGTTCAGTTCATTAATAGAGTCATGATCCATGAACATGTAATAGATTATATGGAGCAATAAGGGTTTCTTAATAATCTATTTTTATTTATTTATGTGATCTAGGTGGAAAATGTTTCATCTTTGTAATTGTATTCAAAAATTTTAATTGAGCTAAGTTTTTAATTTGTAAGCAAGTTATCTTGTAACTAAGTTTGGGGCATTATTAGGATTGACTTAGTACAAAATTTAACAGTTATTAATTTTGTGAGCTATTTTCTTCGTATATAACTTTTTTCAGTTCATTAATGTGAGTATATGTTATTGGTTGTTGTGGACTATTCCCTCTTTCAATTTCATATGCTTATTATCATGTGTTTTTCTAACTTTGTTTTGAGATGGGGATGGGACTAGGATGTTTACAACTATTTTGCAAGTCTATCCAATCTCATAATATTCTATGAGTTCACAATGGTGGACTATTCACTCCCCAGACTTGTGTAATATAGCATTTCAATTCCAATCATAATTTTAGCTCGTTCCTAGTAGTAGGATTTACTTTCCACGTCTACTTTCTTCATTTTGTTTTTGCAACATAAACAAAAAATAAATAAAAACCATAAAATGAATCTAGTAGCTAGTACCACAAACTAGAGTATTGGAAATAAAGGTGGGAACCATGCTTTGAAGGTTTTATCTCGACAAATCCATGTGTGTTAAAAAGGGTCAAAATATCACATCAATAAGATCGATGGGTACTTTGGCCTTTCCTTCGACTATGCTCCAAAGTTCCATCTCCTCTGACATATGCAATTTACACTTTCACAAAGTAAAGTTGGAAGTTGCATCTAGTTGGTCACACTCTTTGAGACCTAATAGGGATTCAACCATTCTTGCTTCTCCTTAAACACAATTCAGAAAAAATAGATCAAGCGAAAATCAGATCAAACCAAGAACCTATCACAAATCACCTCTATCAAGCATAAACAAAAATCCAATCACTATAAGTGTCATGAGCATCTCAGCCTCTTGAAACCCCTCATAAGTCCAAGCACCTATCTCAGGCATGGACCAATTTCAATCATTGAAGCATTTGTATCACACCTTTTGAGATCCTCTGACAACTTCCTCTCATAGGTAATAACACATTCCATACACAAATCTATAAAATCATAGATGCATGGCTCTGATTCCATGCCAATTTTTCATCTCATAGGTTAGATATGCACTTAAAGAATAAAACCTATAGGTACTAAAACTGAAAACTTAGGTTCCATCTATCAAACATTCAAATATGTATATACAAAAACTTTTGTGAGGTAAATTTAGGAGTTCAAACACAATATTTAGTGGGAAACTCAAAACAACAGATAGAAAATGACTTATCTAGATAAATTTACAATCATGAAAGTATGACAATGAGCTACAATAGCTAGGTAGGACCTTCTCTACATCACAAAACAATCTAAAATATTTCAAAAAACAAGGAAAATCTCCAACAAGAATCACATAAAATTTGTATTAATCAGAAGATAAATCGTCACATTAGCATGGCATCACACAGAAGATTCTACAACAACCTTTAAGAAAAACACTCACTCATAACTATATTTAAATTCACCTGGCCATCTCTTTCATAGAGGTCCAACTGAAGATGTTGTTATAAAACAAGTTGAACATAACCAAGTGGTGCACCCCATGTGTAAGAGTAACTCCTACATTGAATGTGACACTTACACAAGGAATCTCTCCTCAATTAGTGCTCCCTCATCACTATTGTCATAACCCCCAAACGAGGCATCCTACATTGTCTCTATACCACATAGCATATGTCAGAAATAACATCCAAAGGAGTTTCCCTACATGTTGTAAATTATAACCAAAGGTCTGACATGATAGCCTTAAGGAATGAAACAAGTTGTTTTCATAATGTTTACATGCAAGGTTAAAGCAACAACAAAGGGTCCTCCAAAATAGGAAGTGTAACTCTATCAATAATTTCGACATGCCTGAAAGTAAATCTCCAAGAGTAAATGTGTCTCACCTCCATGAATTGTGTCCCCATATGAAACTCGCCATACTTGAGAGTATCTCCCAATGTAAGTTTTCCTTACCTTCAACCAAGAAATATGGAGCTCAACATTCTAAAGCTGAATGGAGAACCAACATGGAGAAACCAAGTAAACCAAAACGAGTCAGGTGATGAGAAAAATACAAAGCAATGTCAAATCTTGTGGTTGGATTCAAGAAAGTAACATTGATTGCATGAAGTATGTGGTAGGATATAGGCACCACATAATTTTTATTTATGTTACAGTACCACAACCGTGGTTTATGTTCTTTTGGATGGCACATGTATGTTATCTTCAACCAAGGAAACGATAGATTCTTAGTAATGAAGAAAGTGACATAATGGTAAAACATAGGAATTGATAGTTGTGGAATTTCCCTTTGTTGATTGCAAGTACATGTCAATTGCAACCAAAATTAATTGAAGGAAACAATAGTTTTTGCACTTTATTTCCTAAGGTAACATATTTTGAAGTTATTGGTGACAAAAAAAAGAGGTGCCCATCCATTATTGCTACATTATGAAATATCTATTTGATCTATTTATTCACCCACCTCTTGTATATTTTCTTTTTGTTCAAGAGCATCTTCCCTTCAAAATCTTCCACAAGAAGTTTTTTATTCATGATTTTTTCCATCACATGACAAAGCCATATTTTTAATGAAAAATCAAGAGGTCCACCCCTAAGCCATTTTTCAAAGTCAATACTTGCCAAAAACCCCAAAAGGAAACACTACTGGAAAACTTGACAAGATACCCATTAAAAATGATAAAGAAAGGTAGATCTATGAATAATCCTTCTATCCACTTGAAACCCCATGAATAATCCTTCAATACTTGTGAGCATGTAATAGGTTCGAGAAAAAGGTTTGTGACTACATGAAATCACTTGTCAAAAATCTCAATAATGGAAGCCACTGGAGTGGTTACTCCAATAGCACCTAGCTGACATATAACCATGGAGGAAATTTTCAAATGTCATGCTTTCTCGCCTCTTTGATATTGTTTTGTTTGTTTTTTATTTTTTTTAAAACACCTACAGGTCATCGGTCATCCGATGTCCCTAGTGTCATTTCCATAGTGTAAATGTCACAGGTGAGACGTCATTGATATAACATACACATCAGAATATCGAATTTACCTTCATTCGGTCTTCTGACGTCCCTAGTGTCGCTATCATGGCGTTAACATTGCAGGTGAGACGTCGTGGATATAGCATACACATCCAAATACTGATGTTACCTTTTGGTGGTCTTCTGACGTTCCTAGTGTTGCTATCATGGCATCAACATTGCAGGTGAGATTTCATTGATATAGCATACACGTCTGAAGACCAACATTACCTTCCGGCAGTCTTCTGATGTCCCTAGTGTCGTTGTCATGGCGTTAACATCGCAGGTGATATTTCGTTGATATAGCATACATGTTGTACGCCCGACGTTAACTTCCATCGGTCTTTTGATGGGTTTTCACGTCGTAGGTGAGATGCCGCGGAATTACTGTAGAGACATCCATAGTGGGCTTGGACAATGAAGTCTAAGACGAAACATGTCTGTATGAAACATCGCAACAAAGACAATATATGTGTCGACAGAAGACCGATGTCATGTGAAACAACATTTGAGGGGGTCCGACGTTTTTTGTTCTCCCGACAATATAAAGTGGCAATTTATATGAACATGTCGTCGACCCAAATGTACTAGTGAGAGTAGCATCAACCAACTCCGACGAAGTATCAACCGGGATCTTCAAATTTGTTTCCATGGGTGTGTTCATGGATTTACATTCCAACATGTCAAATATCTTCAGTATTTTAACTACATACTTCCCTTTGTTAAGGAAGATCTTCTTTGGGCTCTGCCAAAATTCAAGACCTAAGAAATAATGCATCGACCCTAGGTCTTTCATCTCAAAATCTACAAAGAGCTTCTTCTTGCAATATGTGATGATATTTTCTTATCCTCTTAAAAATAAATCATCCACATATAGAAGCAGTATAAATGGCTCATCATTCATAACCTTGAATTAAATGTTAGAATCAACTTTACTCTTGGTAAAACCCAAGCTCATTAGGAAACTGTCAATTATGCCATACCAAGCTCTAGGAGCTTGCTTCAACCCGAACAAAGCTTTCTTCAACCTACATACATGATTCTTTATATATTCAACTTCAATCTTCATAATGGATTGGTATTCTTCTGTCATGGAATCTATCCATTATTTATTCTAAATGGATACTTCAAAGCAAGTAGGTTCCTTTTCTACGAGATCACACATCAAGGCCATATAACTGGATAATGGCTTAGGTTTCTTGCTTTGTCTCATGGTTCCTTCTGGGGCACCATACTTCTTTGCATCTTGAATAAGTTCTCTTTCCCAAGATGACTTTCTCTTGTGAGAGATCATCATACAAGGAGGTTCTTAAGATTCTATCATATCATGATCTTCTGGAATATTATCATTAGGGGTAAGTGTAACTTCCTTCATGGGTTCTACAACTCTGGGAGATACAGGTTCTTCTTCAAATACTTCTTCAAGATGGAATTTCCTTGATATTTTGAGTGTTGCATATTCATCAAAGGTTACATCTCTATTGATCTCAATATGATGGTAACCTGGTATGTAAATTATGAAGGTATTAGAGACCTCACAGTATCCAACAAATATTCCCTTCTTTCTTGAAGGATCCAACTTAGTTCTCTTTTCATTTGGAATGTGTACAAATACCGGACAACCAAATATTTTGAGTTGGCTTACTTCTGGCTTCTTTCTAGTGAACATTTCTTCAGGAGTTTTGAATCCAAGTGCACTAAAGGATAGTCTGTTTTGGACATATAATTATGTTCTTGTTGCTTCAGTCCATAAGTGCATTGGAATATCTTGATCATGAATCATAGTCTTTACTGGTTCCATACTAGTTCTATTCTTTCTTTCTGCTACACCATTTTGTTGAGGATTATAGGGAGTGGTGAGCTCCCTCTTCCACATGATGTTCCTGTGTTCCTGTGAGTCAATTATCTCCTTGTCTTCTTTATTGTTACCTTCATATGGCTTTGCTTCATCTCCTTAGGTAGAATATGTTTATGATTCAACTTCGGACTCTACAATAACATATTTTCTTGCAATTGTGGGCCCTTCTATCTTACTAAGAGACACATCCTGCAATGTGATTTTCTTTTTCTTGTACCATAACTTCAATAACTTCTTTTTCAAATTAATATTAATTGTACCCACTTATTCTATCCAAGGATATCTCAAAACAATATCCAAATCATCCATATCTATAGCATAAAAATATACATGCAACACATATTTATTCGTATTGAGCATCAAATATTTAAAAATTTGAACATTTTCACCAATAACCTATGTGTTTTGAATATTCTTTACTGGAATTTACAATTTATTAACCAACTAAACATTGATAAAAAAATTCTAGCAACTAGGGTTAATAGAAACAATTACATTTTCTTTATGAATACAACCATGAACTTGTAATATAGAGTTGTTGCATGAAACTAAACCCTTGGTGCTCTTTGTATCCCTTTTCCCAACATGAGACCACCTATCTTAAAATACATTTTCAAATTCTTCATCTGAAAGTGCATGAATCTCCTTAGAGTTAATGCCATTCTACCATACCCTAGTATCATCCATTAAATTTATCCATACAAAAACACACCATAGATTTCCCCGTAATGACTTTATATTTTTTTCTATATTCTTCAATACTAGGACCACCATCCTTTCCATTAAAATACATCTTTCTTGGAATAAATATTCAACAAAAAACCAAATCTTAAAAATAACTTTACTGTGCAAATAGCGCGATTTTTTTCGTAAAAACCCTGAAAATTTGTCAAATTTAAAATGTTGATAACATCACTTCCCGGACTTCGTTTCGGTTGATTGTTTTTTTGAAATTGGGTATTTTTAGAGAGGAATTAAAATATAATATTTTTTTTGCCAAATTATTCTCATAAAGTTTTAGATTTGAATGTGAAGTGTGCCTCCCTTTTTCTTCCCTAGAAAAAATATGCAAAAAGAGCCAAAATTGTCTTTGAGGACAATGCTTTCATAAGGGGGAGGGAATATAGTGTATCCAGAGAGATAGTAGGGGGCCTAGAGGGCCTATAATGATAATAATGGAGACCATTCAATGTAAGGTGGAATAGGTCCACTATATTATTAAATAAGGCCCACTATGGTAGTTAGATACATTAGTATAAACATAATAAATGTAAGAGAACTTATCAAAAGGTTCTACTTCTAGAAGGTTCCTCCTCTAGAATTTTCTTGGTGGTCGATAGTAATATATAAAGGGCCTCAAGTAATGTAATGAGATAAGTTGAGAAGTATTATATTTGGAGCGGTAACTTGTTAGGAGGTTTCCCCCTCGAAGAGGCAAGTGAACATGAGAGGATCCCTTCCATAATAGGATATATTGTATGGTGTTTCCCTACCATAAGGGTTTTTGGAATAATAAAGGAGACTTTTCATATTATTCTTGGTATCTCTTTTGTTGATTATATTTGCATATCTTTGTTACTTAACAGATAACCTAAGCGAAACATGAAATAACATAAGCATGATATAACTAAGTTGTTGTGATGGTGGATCAAACACTCAACCCTCGTATCTTTATATGTTTCTCTCTTGCAACCGAAGCATACCCATAGATGCAATACACAAAAGAGGTGAGAGATTTTCCTCTGAATTAAGAGATGTGCTATGTATGAAATATTATATTGAATTTAGATAAATACCCTAAAACTTAATTGAGCATTTTTTGTGACAATATGGAAAAAGAAAAAACTTATAAACAAGGATGACAAAGAAGGAAAATGAATTTATAGTGTCACAAGTCTCTTAGTTTCTTTTACCGGTATGGGTACACATAAACACATGACTCGGGGTTCTGGTCATGATATCCTTCTATTTTTGGAAAAGAGTTCAAACTTCATTGTGAACTCATTAGCTAAATGCTTCAAGGATATCAAATAACTAATGGTGGATAACATCAAACCACTTACTACATGATGGATTATTACAAAGTGAATCATATGAAAAAGGTTTGGTCTATAAGAAATATTATTTGAATTCTATACTGTTAAATATCAATAGTACATGCATTTCATCTAGAAACTTACTACCAATTTTGTTGTTGCAAATGGATAAATCTTAGGTGAGAACAAAAATCAGGACTTGCTTTTGTTGGATTACTGAGAGGGGGGGTGAGTCAGTAATAGAGAAATTTAATCCTTTTTCACCACAAAATGCAAGTGTTATATCAATGTATCATTAGCATTCAATAGTTGCAGAGTAAATAAACAATGAACAAATGAGAAGTCACACGCATACACAACACAACACTATTTTACGTGGAAACCCAAAGTGGAAGAAAACCACATAATGCTTTTTCTTATATGTCTTTAAGAATTACATTCATTGGAAGCACCAACTTCCTTTGTTTTTCAGCTGTAACTAGAAAGAGGCTCCAACCCCCTAGTTTCTCAGGCTACAACCTGAGGGAAGCTCCAACTCCCCAATTCTCTAGCTACAACCATAAGGAGGCTACAACCCCCTATGTTATCTGGTTATAACCACATGTACTTTCCCCATCCAAATGCCCTGTCGTAGAAGTAGAATTATGAAACCACTGTCACACTATCACTGTGAGATATCCACTGTAAAATTGTACCAACCTGTACCACTGACCTGCAACCAACCTGTACCAATAACCTGAACCATGCATCAACCTATACCTCAACCTATAATCAGCATGTACCATAAACAAGTGCATCAACCATTCACCAACCTGTACGAAACAACATGTACCATAAACAAGTGCATCAATCATGCACCAACCTGTACAAATAACCTGTCACAACAACCTATCCAAACAACATATCATAAAAACCTGTCTCATCAATCTTATCAGCCAAATCATATCTACTCACCAAGAAAACTCTCAAATATGTGCATCAACCAAGTATAACACAACAACTCATAATCATCACCAAGATCAATATGTGGTTCTAATAATATACCAAGACAAATATGCTACATCATCCATATGCCATGTTTCAACAATACTACTAACAAGTGCCTCCAACCATGTACCAAGTATGTACCAATCATGTATCAACTACTCATCAACTATGACTCATCAATATGTACCAACATCATCAACTATACACCTCATGTATGTGCCAACTCATCAACTACTTGTCTCAACCATGTACCCAACATGTTCCTCAACCAAAATCCCTCATCAATTTCATCATCCAAATATGATTTGTAAATTTGTAATAGACCTGGTGTATATGATGACATACCTACAAACCTTCCTTAACTTTAACAACAAGAGACTAGCATTTTCATCAAACTTTACTTTAGTCTCACATGACTAGTTTTGGGTTAGTCAACAACCCTAACTTGAAATAATCATAATTATGTACCTATAATGAATAAAGATCTGAAAATAGTACACAATGTTCTTCAATGTTCTTTATGAAATTCCTCCAGGTTTCACTACTTGGAACCTCTCATAAAATGAGTTATAGCAAAAATGGCATACCTTGTTGAATTATGGATTATTCTAGAGAGAGAACTTGTAGAGCATGCCCCACACATAATATTTGTTGTATGGATATGAAAATTGTACATAGAATACTACAGACTGTAATCTAACCAACACATTTTGTCTTACTGAATTTGTATCTGTTATG
This sequence comes from Picea engelmannii, assembly GCA_009831015.1. Classification (NCBI taxonomy): domain Eukaryota; kingdom Viridiplantae; phylum Streptophyta; class Pinopsida; order Pinales; family Pinaceae; genus Picea; species Picea engelmannii. The sequence continues at coordinate 356,316 of ML781081.1, forward strand.
AAGAAGTTATGACGTTTTTACCTGAAACACCTGTTTTAGACTAGTTTCAGGACTAGCCACAAACCCTATTTTCCACGGAGTGTAACTCCAAAAATACAACGACCCACAAGCTGAAAATTGTACCACAACTACTTGGATATGTTTCCTCAATGACCTCCCAATTCCACGGTCTAAATCATTATAGATTTTTTTTTATTGCAAAAACAATGAGATGACCTGTAACCAACATACCTTAGAAAGCATCATCAAAATAATTTATCCTCCCTTGAATTTTGGCCTTCTTTACTTCAACTTCCCTCAGAAATTCATCTTAGATATCCTTTGGTTACCTTAGTCACCTATAGATATTCAATATGCTCAAGTGTGATTAAAATGATAGAGCCTTGCCTCTTATTTATACTTTCATGTAGCTTCCTCAAGGGGTTACCTTTTAACCATCTTAACCCACTTTCCTTATTTTAGGGTTAACCAAATTCTAACCACTTGTCCAATTAGTAATTTATCCATTATATTTATTATTTAAATAAATTATTTTGTATCCACTTTGACTTGAAGTACACTCATCACTTCACTTTACCTCAAGGGGTTACCTTCTAACCATCTTAAACCACTTTCCTTATTTTAGGGCTAACCCACTTCTAACCACTTGTCAACTTAGTAATTTATCCATTAAATTTATTATTTAAACAATTTATTTTGTATTCTCTTTGAATTATAGTACACTCATCACTTAAATTTATTATTTACCTTCTAAAAATCTCTTAAACCGCTTTGACTACTTTGACCTTTTGCGGCTTCTAGATGACTCAAGAGGGTTCTCCAACTTCATATAGCTATAACTCTCTAACCATGAGGATTTATGTGACTTTACACATACCACTAGAAATGGCATGACATGTACTATCCATATAAAATAGTATTACCTACAAATATATCAAATCTCATACCATTATTCATCAAACAAACTTGTGTCCATTACCCAAACCTCGGTTCACCAACTTCACATGGCCATAACTCTCTAACCGTAAGGAGTTAGGTGACGTTCCACATACCACCAGAAATGGAATGACATGTACTACCCATATAGAATATTAGTACCTCCAAATATATTAAAACTCATACCATTATACATCAAACAAACTTGGGTCCATTACCCAAACCTTTGTGCTACCAGGATTTGCTACTGGACTTTCTCCAAGGTTGACATCAATCTACAATATAACTCTCCAATGGTTGAAATCAATGAAAACCAACAATCCATACCAATTTTCCATCAACCTAAGCCAACTATCTGACAATATCCCCCTTTGGCATTGATGGCAACACTTAGTCATGATAACATTCATGCTTATAATCCTCATCAATGTTTCTATCTCTCCCTCTTTGACATAAATGGCAAAGGGTATCTCCCTTTGGGGCTTCTCCCCCTGAATGAACTCTCCTTGGGGCTGCTCCCCCTAACATAACTCTTCCTGAAACTGATATCCCAACCTGAATTGTCCTATTTATGGTGCTTCCTCGTGTACATCTAAGACATATAAGATAACCATTCAAAAACATTCATTTTGGAGTAGAAATTACTCCTAGTCTTTGGCGAAGATACTCAAAGGCTTCCCGTGGAAGCATTTTTGTAAAGATGTCTGCCACTTGTTCTTTTGTGCCCACATATTCAACTTTGATGTTCTTCTCTGCAACATGTTCCCATAGAAAGTGATACTTGATTGGAATGTTCTTTGTCTTGGAGTGTATCACCGGGTTATTTGAGATACTGATGGATTTTGTATTATCACAATAGATTGAAATGGGCTAATCATACTCAAATTGTATATCTGTCAGATTTTGTTTCATCCATAGAACCTGTGTACAATATGTTTCTACTATAATATACTCTGCCTTGGCTGTAGATAAGGATATTACTGATTTTTTGTTGCTTAACCATGATATTAAACACCCACCTAAGTAGAATGTTGCTCCATTGGTGCTTCATCAGTCATCAGTCCAACCTACCCAATCTGCATCTGTGTAGGCAATAAGTGATAAATCCTTTCCTTTTGGATACCATAATCCAAAATCTTATGTTCCTTTGAGATATCTAAAATCCTCTTCACTGCTAATACATGTGACTCATTTGGTGTTGCTTGAAATCGTGCCACTTGTCCAAGTGCCTGCATTACATATGGTCTAGATGCTATCACATATAGTAGGCTACCAATCATTGACTTTTATTGCCTCTTATCTGTATACTTTGAATCATCATCTTTTCTCAACTTGCAACTGGTTTGCAATCTTCCATTCTGAACCTCTTTATCATTTTTCAGATATACTTGGTTTGAGAAATAAAAACTCCTTGGTTTCTTTGACATATCTGAAGACCCAAAAAGAAGGATAGTTCTCCAAGTAATGACATTTAAAATTCATTCTGCATATCCTTTGCAAATTTTTGGCTTAACTTGTCATTAGTACTTCCAAAACAATATCATCAACATAAATTTCAATTAATAAAATACTACCTTATTTACCTTGATGTAGAGGTTGTTGTCTACGCTTCCTTTCCATAGTTCATAGAGATTTGTGTTATTGTTTTTCTGAGCATTACTCTATTTTAAATGTGAGTTGTTGTATGCACTGCATGTGTCCAAAAAATATTTGTCAATTTGGAATCCATTAGAATTGTTCGAGCCATTTCTTGTGTAATTATCATACATTATGATAATGTTCCTTTGTCTCTGAACCACTCTTTGAACCAATCTATGAATCCATGCTCTTGTCCACTTTCACATATCTGTCCATACTGTCCAAGACTCTACTTGCGCAAATTTCCATAATGTTGACCCATTTAGCACTATACTATCATGAAGTCTTGATTAATCTATCAAACTGTACTTCTGCTAACTGACTGCTCTGGATATGTCTTCTCAAATTCTACAAGATGCTTGAATGATGGTTCTTTGTTCTGTCACAGCTATCACATAGACTCCCACTGTCTAATATTCATATCACATGGGAGTCTCTAAGCCAGATGAGTCAGAACAATTTCTGCTCTGATGTGTATTCATCATCATCTTCATTGGTATATTCATCATATCTCTGAGATCTGAATTATTTCTTTCTGTCTATGGATTCATCTTTTACTACAATACATGAAAGTACAATCTCTTGAACATGTTCCTTATTTACTTGTCCTTCTTTTCTTTCATTTATTTTCCAGAACTTTCTATATCTGACGTCCTTCTTTTTCTCTGTAGATTTTTCTTCATCTCGTTTTATTTCCAATCTTGCGATCTCTGGGACCTAGTCTTTGTTCACTTTTTCTTCCTATTTTCTTATCCATAATTTCTTATATCTGATATCAATGTTCTCTTTCATGTAATTATCGATCATGCTTCTACAATCACGAGCTATGTGTCCATAGTTATGACATTTGTAACATTCAATGTTACATGGGGCCACATAGACATTTCTTGCTTGAACATTTCTTTTATAATCCCTACAATCTGCAACCTTATGTCCAAAGTTAGTACAATAAAAACAATGACCATAAAATAAATTTGCATACCTGGGATTGAATGATCTTCTTTTTGGTGTAGTCCTTTTGAATTTCTGCCTTGATTGGTCATGATCATGATTGGAGCTTCTTTGTGGCTTGAGCATGGATAGTCTTCTTGAAGATGTGTCTTTATTAGTTTTCTTAGATTCTGTTTGACCATGATTCCTTCCTTTGAGTACTTCTACATAACTCTTTCTGTTTTCTTCATTCTTCTTTTCTAGCAACGTAGAGTGCTTCTCTTCATTTTATACAACTGATGTGGATGTTTCTATCTCTTCAACATTCTTGTTGAGGTTGACGATTTTGACTCTTAGTGTGACAACTTCTTCTTCAATATTCTCAACCTCTTCTTCTTTCTTAATTATCTGAGACTTCATGACCTCTTTTGTTCTATTTTCTTCTTCAAGTTGGATTCTCAATGTAATTATTTCTTCTTCCAGTGTTCTCTGTTCTTGACCAAACTCTTTCTCAAGTTGGTTTAAATCATTGGTTCTTTCCTTTAGATGATCCATCAATATCTTCTCTCTCATTTATGATTCTTCCTTCTGTGTTGCTATGTTGTTTTCCAAACACTGCTTTTGATATTCAAGATTTTCTTCGATCTTTCTGGCTTCTTCTAGCTAATTTCTTAAGTTCTCGATGACCTGTTGGGCCTTTTCAAAAATGTGAGCACTTTCCTTTTGTTTCATCAATTCTTTCTTGATTTAATTGTTTTCTTCTCTTATTTCATCTAAAGCACTAATCAATTATTCTTCATAATTGTCTTCCTTTTCAATTAGGTTTTTTTCCTGTTTTCCTTCATGGCATTCTATTTCAAGATGTCCACGTTTTTCACAATTAAATCAAAAGAACATACCTCTGGTGATTATGTATTCTTAATCTTTTGAATCTGCTTGACATGGTGAACATAATTCTTCTTGATTTGTATTTGCATCTTCTTTGACAGTTTTTGAATCTATGATGGGTGAAGAATATATGTCATGTAACTTATCCCAAAGTTCTTTTGTTGATGAAAATTTACCAACATTTTCTCTTACCAGATTAGGTAACCCTTCCCAGATGTAATCCATTTCTATTTTGTCATTCTTCTTCAATTCCTTCTTGGATGCAATCTTTGCCCTTTTTGAAATATCATATCCTGTAACAATTGATAGCCAAATATAATGACCATGTGCATGTAAAAATACTTTCATCCTTATGCTCCACATCTCATACCTAAAACCATTCTGAACATTAAACATTGGTACTCCATTCTCAGAATAATCCATGATCTCCTTCCAGTGGTTAAATTGTTTCCTGAAGAAACTGATTCTGATTCTAATTGTTGGATTACTGAGAGGGTGGATTAATCAGTAATAGAGAAATTTAATCCTTATTCACCATAAAATGCAAGTGTTATATCAATGTAGCATTATCATCCAATATTTACAGAGTAAATAAACAATGAACAAATGAGCAATCCACACATACACAGTACACCACTATTTCACGTGGAAACAAAAAGTGGGAGAAAACCACATAATGATTTTTATTATATGTCTTTAAGAATTACATTCATTAGAAGCGCCAACTTCCTTTGTTTTCCAGCTGCAACTGGAAGGAGGCTCCAACCCCCTACTTTCTCAATCTACAACACCCTAGTTTCACCATAAAATGCAAGTGTTATATCAATGTAGCATTATCATCCAATATTTCCAGAGTAAATAAACAATGAACAAATGAGCAATCACACACATACAAAATACACCACTATTTTACGTGGAAACCAAAAGTGGGAGAAAAACACAGAATGAATTTTCTTATATGTCTTTAAGAACTACATTCATTGGAAGCACCAACTTCCTTTGTTTTCCAGCTGCAACTGAAAGGAGGCTCCAACCCCCTAGTTTCTCAGGCTACAACCTTAGGGAAGCTCCAACTCCCTAATTCTCTGGCTACAAATAGAAGGAGGCTACAACCCCCTATGTTCTCTAGCTACAACTGAAAGGTGGCTACAACCACCTGTCCTTTCCCCATCCAACCGTCTTGTCGTAGAAGTATAATGATGAAACCACTGTCACACTATAACTGTGAGATATACCACTGTACAACTGTACCAACCTTTACCATTGACCTGCAGCCAACCTGTACCAATAACCCAAACCATGAATCAACCATGCATCAACTTGTACCTCAACCTGTAATTATCCTGTACCATAAACAAGTGCATCGACCATTCACCAACCTGTAATCAACATGTACCATAAACAAGTGCATCAACCATGCACCAACCTATACAAATAATATGTCACAACAACCTATCCAAAATACCTATCACAACAACCTGTCTCATCAATCTTATCATCCAAATCATATCTACTCACCAATATCAATCACCAAGACAACTCTCAAACATGTGCATCAACCAAGCATAACACAACAATTCACAATCATCACCAAGATCAATATGTTTTTCTAATAATATAACAAGACAAATATGCTACATCATCCATAAACCATGTGTCAACAATACTACTAACAAGTGCCTCCAACCATGCACCAAGTATGTACCAATCATGTATCAACTACTCATCAATATGTACCAACATCATCAACTATACACCTCATGTATGTGCCAACTCATCAACTACTTGTCCCAACCATGTACCGAACATGTGCCTCAACCAAAATCCCTCATCAATTTCATCATCCAAATATGATTTGTAAATCTGTAATAGACCTAGTGTATATGATCACATACATGCAAAACTTCTTTAACTTTAACAACAAGAGACTAGCATTTTCATCAAACTTTACTTTAGTCTCACATGACTAGTTTTGGATTAGTCAACAACCCTAACTTGAAATAATCATAACTATGTACCTGTAATGAATAAAGATCTGAAAATAGTACACAATGTTATTCAGTGTGTTTTATGAAATTCCTCCAGGTTTCACTACTTGGAACCTCCCAAAAAATGAGTTATAGCAAAAATGGCATACCTTGTTGAATTCTGGATTATTCTAGAGAGCGAACTTGTAGAGCATGCCCCACACAGAATATTTGTTGTATGGATATGAAATTGGTACAAAAAATAATACAGACTGTACTATAACCAACACATTTGGTCTTACTGAATTTAGATCTGTTATGAATACGTTATGACATTTTTACCCGAAATATTTGTTTTAGACTAGTTTCAGGACTAGCCACAAAGCCTATTTTCCATGGAGTGTAACTCCAAAAATACAACTACCTACAAGATGAAATTTTTACCATAGCTACTTGGATATATTTCCTCAATGGCCTCCCAATTTCATGGTCTGAATCATTATAGAAAAACATTTATTGTGAAAATGGTGAGATGACCTGTAAATAACATACCTTAGAAAGCATCATCAAAAGAATTTATCCTCCCTTGAATTTCAGCCTTCTTTACTTCACCTTCCCTATGAAATTCGGCTTAGATATCCTTTGGTTACCTCATTCACCTATATATATTCAATATGCTCAAGTGTGATTAAAATGAGAGAGCCTTGCCTCTTATTTATACTTTCATGTAGCTTCCTCAAGGGGTTACCTTTTAACCATCTTAACCCACTTTCCTTATTTTAGGGTTAACCAACTTCTAACCACTTGTCCAATTAGTAATTTATCCATTAAATTTATCATTCAAAAATTTATTTTGTATCCAATTTGACTTATAGTACACTCATCACTTCACTTTACCTCAAGGGGTTACCCTCTAACCATCTTAAACCACTTTCCTTATTTTAGGGCTAACCCACTTCTAACCACTTGTCAACTTAGTAATTTCTCCATTAACTTTATTATTTAAATAATTTATTTTGTATTCACTTTGAATTATAGTACACTCATCACTTCACTTTATTATTTACCTTCTAAAAATATCTTAAGCTACTTTGACTACTTTGACCTTTTGGGGCTTCTAGATGACTCATGAGGGTTCTCCAACTTCATATGGACATAACTCTCTAACCGTGAGGAGATATGTGACGTTACACATACCACTGGAAATGGAATGACTTGTACTATCCATATATAATAGTAATACCTACAAATAAATCAAAACACATACCATTATCCATCAAACAAACTTGTGTCCATTACCCAAACCTGGGTTCTCCAACTTCACATGGTCATAACTCTCTAACCGTGAGGAGTTATGTGACGTTTCGCATACCACTGGAAATGGAATGACATGTAATACCCATATAGAATATTCATACCTTCAAATATATTAAAACTCATACCATTATACATAAAACAAACTTGGGTCCATTACCCAAACCTTTGTGCTACCAGAATTTGCTATCAGACTTTCTCCAAGGGTTGACATCAATCACTAAGGGTTGAAATAAATCTACAATATCAATCTCCAATGGTTGACATCAATGACAACCACCAATCCATACCAATTTTCCATCAACCTAAGCCAACTATCTGACAACTTTCATTCACATTCCTTTTAACAATGAAGGAGGGCCTTTAGAATTCCACAAGTAGTATTTCTCCTAGTACATCTCACACATGAAGGTGTAGATGGAACATGTGGGAGATTAATTGTTATGTTAATATTAAAAGATATATTTTCACTAGCATAAGTCATGGAAACTTATAGAACATGTGAGGTCCAAAGTTCCTTACCTCCATATCTGATTTATGAGGTATTTGACTTCAAGAGGTTAGTCAAGCCACACCTATTGGATGGGAAATTTAAGTCAATGGGTATCAAAGCATGAAAATACTTAAAATTCCAACTTGTTTATGGAAAACTAGCTATCCAATATATATCCTCAATTAAAGATGACAATTGGTCACCCCTATAAATGCATGACATCCATTTCTTGATGCCCATCAAAACTTACCTAGCAGGAAATATCATATATCACCTTTTAAGGTAAAGAAACCTTCATATATGGTAGAAATAAAAAAAAAAGAATAACCAATTATATTTCCATGTGGAGAAACGGGATTAGAAAGGGAAGGGAATAATTTTTTCTTCCAAAGACAAGCTATTGGGATAATGCCTTAAGGGCTTTGGACAATCCCTTTGTCAATAATGAGTACTAAAAAGAAATAATTTTTGGATATCCAAGGTGCAAGACATAGACACATCCATTGATACACAACCAACACTTGATGTCATGTCAATGTACTTGACGAAAAATATTGATATTACTGAAGATCACTATGTTGGACCCCTAAGTAACAGGGTTAGAGATGAAGTCTCTCCAAGGGATGATGTCATTGAAGGATAAATGCATATATTATAATCATCAAAATAAATCATGAAATATGGTTAGGTAGGGAGAGAGGAACTATTTATCAATATTTAGATGCCACTGCTATGACTTACAAGGTAGAATTTGAATGGTGGAGGCTCACTCGAAGAGGGGGAAAAACTAAATGTTTGTATAAAAATGTTTATAAAAAACTCAATAATGTTAATTGTAAATGGACCATGTCTATTGATGTGATATCATCCATAGTTACAGTGAAAAAAGGTAGTATAGAATAGAAAGAAAACACAAATTATTGAAAAGGGATATACATCCATTGAAGCACAACTAGCATGAATGGGACAAAATGGTGAGAGTGAGAGTGATGTTGATGAATGAGACTTTTTATTTGTGATAGAACATCCATACAATAATATTCCCATGTATTTATTCAACACATGAAACTTTTAATATAATTGTAGTTTTTAATCACTTGCACCATGCCCATTGAGTACTTACTATGATGGCTGAAATTGATCTTTAGTTAAAAATTTAATTATCTATAACCTCCTACAACATCTCCATTGAGAGCTTGCAATGATGGGACAAATTGATCTTATGTTACATCTCTGGTTGTCATGTACAGGAGATGCATGTTGTAGTGCAATGGTTATGATTCTCAACTAAAGTGGTAAATATTAATAAAACATTTAACTATATTGTATGTGATGATTTTTTTGGTGATTTGTGTAACGTACCCAATACCCAGTTGGGAAAACATTACGTGTAGAAACTCATTTAAACTAAGATTTTCTACTTAATTAAGTTGTGTAGCTTAACAACTACAGATCACACACAAATTTAACCATGCTATATGATACCACAGTTCTAAATTCATCTAGTAGCATATAATAAACATGAATGCAACTGTTCAATTCAAGACAACAACAAATGCACATCATTCATATACATCATTTACACAACAAAATAATCATAAATAACACAACAAAAACACTTATATGTTGACAATTATCCAACTGGTTGCATATGAAGGATGAACCTCCCAACCATAGGCATTGCCAATCATTTTCTCTCATCAACAAGCCACCTCCGAGCTGAGGCTATGATTCCACAAGGAGATTTGACCCAATGGTTACCCACTCTCCACACATAGCCACCCAAACCCAAGTTCTATTCTCACAACAGTTCCAAACCTCCATCTTTCTCTTTTCCTCACAACTTGCACTACCCAAGGAATGTACCCCCTTCACTGTTCACATTCCCTTGGGTTGTACCATTCGTTTATCACAGCCCCTAGTGCATTTGGTTGAATATGAATCACTTAGTTGGAACTCTAGGAAATCTTAGTTGCTTCATGATTTCTCGTAGCAGCTTTCACAAGGCTCTGAGTCATTTCCTCCATAGAAAAATCACACCATGGGATCACATCCAAATTTAAAGGAACACATACCTATCTCTCAACATAAAATCACAACCAAACAATGGCTTACTTTGAGTATAAAATGTATGATCTTCTTCCCAACCCTCTACTCCTCCTTTGTTGCCCCAAAAACTAAATGTAAAAATTGTTCTCTCTGCAAATATGTGAATGTCCAAAAAACTGCCCCCTTGGCCATACACATTTTCCCTCCTTGCTTGCTTTCTTGATTTGAATTACACTTTTCCCAAAGATGATTGTACCTCATCCCATACTCTCCAATAACTATGGGATGTGACCACTCACACCCACAATCTTACATGAGTGAAATGATTGGCTTCTCATACACTCAATCAACAAAATAGAAGGTTGTACATAATGATAATAATTCAAGAATGTGGTTTGGATTAATACCCATGAGTAATTCCCCCTTGGATTCCTCTCTCTCTTGTGGAATAATATCCCCCCATTTTTCTTCATTTCTTTCGTATTGCAACCAACAATTTCTATTTTTATTAGTTATTTCAATGCTCACAATATACCATTTGGCCTTTGGCCACATTAAACCAATATGGTCTCTTCATGCCAACTCATCAGCTCACCTACCTAAATCACATTTACACAATTACATTATAATTCACAGGGATTAAAACCGGGGATGTTACATCCCCTCCCCATTATTTTTGCACTGTCCTCAGTGCACAACACGCTACAGTTGTTCATTCACTTTACAATTCTGGCTCTCGACCATTAATTAATCATATAGGATCCCTGACACAAAATCACACAGATATTCTAGCCTAAACAAAATTACATGGGCTCTTTGGCCCAAAATCATAGATACATAGACACCCTGGCCCAAAACAATTTACATACATAAGCATTCCAACCCAAAACCATAAATACTTAGGTTCTTTGGCCCAAACACATAAGATAACTTCATAATTCATCTTCTGGCAGCAATTCCAACCAACAGTCTTTCCTTCTTCACAACCTGCACCACCTCCCTCTGGCTCTAACTGTGATATTCTTCACGCTCGATCGGATCCCACAACAATTCCAACCAAAAATCTCTCATTCCCCTTAACCTGTACAACCCAAGGAAGTGTACCATTTCTATGTACTACAATCCTTCATGTTGTACCACTTCCCTTTCAGGGTTCCAATGTCAGGTCAGAAAATAAGTCTTAGAGTTATGGCTCCAGGAACTCCACTTGTGATATATTTTATACTTTGTTGATTCCCACATCAATTCCAACCAACAAAATCTCGTTCCCCTCAACCTGCAAAACCCAAGGAAGTGTACCCTTTCTTTTCATTATAGTCATTTCGTCTATACTACTTCCCTTACAGGGTTCCAGTGTCAAGTTGGACATGAAGTCTCAGAGTTGTGGCTCCAGGAACTCCATCTGTGATAATGGAATCTCCACTTTCAAATAGTTGCATTTATGTCTCCCGCACAACATCTAAACACATCTCTAGCAGAAAGAAAATACACAATCATGACATACAATCTCATCCAATGACCCATAACAATCAAACATAACACAAGAAAATTAACCTTACATAACGACGATTGAACAGACACACCAAAGCATTTAGTCCCACAAAACACAGAGGAAGAGACATTATTCAGGCACAACAAGCAATAAGGAACAAGGGAAACTTAAAACACACTTGAACAACAATCATCCCATCTTTTAGCATAATTAACTCAACAACTACAATCACTCATTCATATGGTTGTTTCTCCACTTTACGAGCAATCACAACAAAAATTTGGCACACTATTATTTTCTTGACACTTCGTTACGATTCCAACCACCATGTCATATGAAATATTGAGTTCCCTCCCCCTTTCCATTCTCACCCTCCAAGCTCAGGCATCCCCTTCACTACTAAGTCCCTCGGGTGATCCATCATTTTCCAAGGTGTTCTTGCACAAGGGGAGCACCAACTCGTTACTAGATTGTTTACTAGAAATTGTAATTCATGGTAATCATATGGTTCTAGTGTCATAACAGTAGCCTCCTTTCCAACATTTCTATCTTTAATAGCCATCATATCCTCTGTATCACACAATCTTTATCAATCTTTAATAGCCATCATAGCAACAATCTTTTTAACCTTCACTATATTTCTACCTTCAAGGCTATGGATTCCTTCTTAACTCCCTGTGCATGCAATGACATTCCTCCCTTATTGGGTTCGTACCTTATGTGAAAATATCTATTTAATTCCTTTGGAAGCCATTTAGACTCTATAGCAGCTGAATGCTAATATTCCTCTGCTCTTCTTTAGACCTTAGTCAACCTTGCATCACATGTCCTACACTTTCTTTTGCAATTATGTGATGCTTCATCCAACTACACAAAATTGACCTCCTTCATTGTCAAATGGACACTGGGATTAATCTAGAACAAACCTACACAATACTCATTGTGGAATCTTAAACTCTTGCTAGAAGTCCTTTCACACAACACTCTTCGCTAGAGTGTTTCGTTGATTATTAACAATACCCTGTTAATAATCTCAATCCTTTTTTTCTTTTCCAAGCCACTATACTTCAAATGTGACTCTATGCTTCTGCATAGGAACTATAATGAACATATACACTCTTACTTACACAAAATCACCTTTGATACTCACTTCTTCATCTAGGAGAGTTTCTCCAAACTTTGAAACTATTTGGAGAAATATTCACATGGAGTAATTACATGGTTCTTGGAATCCAATTCCACTTTCCATTACTCTGATATTCAATCCTAGGATTGAATTTACCTGTTTATACCTATAATTTTGTACCATGTACAAGCAACCATTTATGCACAGTATAGATATTTTATCACTTAATGCTACAAGTCATATTTTATCCCAATTTATGAAGCACACAATTCACCAAATAAAAAATATGATTACTCAGATGCATTCCTCTATGAAATATATTTCTAATGGTTGTATTCATGTCTTAATATGAGTTCCTAGCTAAACGTTATGGTGGAAAAACAATGAAGGAATATTCATTAGCACATGAAACATAGTAGCAACGCTCAACAACCGTCTGATCATTTATTGATTAGATCTTCATTGTTGATTTGTTTTAATGGATTCACTATGGATCTAAGTCATACCTCTTCTTCATTTCATGCTTTCACGATCTCCAATTTGTACCCTCTAGTTCTGTCGCACTCACTTTGCACTCATATTCTTTTCCATTCTTTTCTTTGTAGGTCTATGATACATCATGATTCATCGGATCCCTCGTTCTCTGGCCATTCGATATGTGACACATGGTGACCTCCTGGACACCCAATATCACCGTGGGAAGTGGGTCTACAACACTTTCTCATCTCTTACATCTGTGACCCCATCCGACCCATCCACTCTTGGTACTTAGTTGATTTTCAATATTTTGCTGTGTCTCCAGGTCTGTAGGACTACTTCACTTATTCACATAACCTCGATCCTCCATCATGTTCACCACCTCCGCGACATCTTGGGACTTATCCGATTTTCCACTTCTTACCGTGGGTTCGGGTGATCCCATATTTATTTTTCTCTTAGAACTCCATCCACCCATCCGCCCGACCGATCCTTAGGACTTAGACAATTTCCAAGATCTTACCACAGCTTTGTGGGACTGATAGTTGGCCTACCACATGGCTCCACATCACCTGTCAATTGTCATTCCATCCAACATGTACCTACCTCCATGGAAGTACAAGTATTTATTCTACCACATCAGCTAACATGTGGCCTCCACGTCATGATGACGTTATCGTATAGAAAAATGCCCAATTTTTTCTTCTGATTTTGCTTATTTTTGAAATTTTCCCAAGAGGCTCAATTTCACAATTATTTATATGGCCGCCATTAGAGCTTGTAATTAATCTCAATACAAGCAAATTGGGTATGTGCATACAAATTCTACCTCCCCCCCCCCAATCTTCAAAATCACCTCTTGCAGATTGAATTTGGCTTGAATTACTCTGCAAAAACTTGGGATTTTTGTCCAATTTCTCCTCAATTTGTCATGGGCACCATGACCACATTGTAACTTCAACTTTCGGCCATATAGAGGACCAAATCTGCTTGATTGGAGACTGAATTTGCTTATATTTAATTTCTAGGCTCGGGCTCAATTCTTCCAAATTATTTGCAAAATTCCTTTAATTTCACAACAATAACTTTATTGAACAATTTGCAAATATCGTCTCTCTGACATTCTGTCAAAAAGTTTGTCGTCATAGTCTATGTTTTTAGTTATGTTCTTTGTTAATTGGCCCATATAGGATCTGTGTCGAAACTGGAGCTCTGATACCACTTTGTAACATACCCAACACCCTTCTAGAAAACATCACGTGCAAAAACTCATTTAAACTAAGATTTTCTACTTAATTAATTCGTGTATCTTACCAGCTACAAATCACCCACAAATTTAACCATGCTGGCTAATACCACAGTTCTAAATGCATCTATTAGCATATATTAAACATGAATGCAATTGTTCAAGCCAACAACAAATGCAAAACATTCATATACATCATTTACACAACAAAATAATCATAAATAACACAACATAAACAATTATCTGTTAACAATTATCCAATTGGCTGCATACGAAGGATGAACCTCCAAGCCATAGGAATTGTTGATCATTTTATCTCATCAACAAGCCACCCTTGAGATGAGGCTATGACTCCACAAGGATATCCTACCCACTGGTTGTCCAATCTCCACACATGGCTACCCAAACCCAAGTTCTATTCTCACAACAACTCCAAACCTCCAACTTTCTCTTTTTCCCACAACCTGCACTACCCAAGGAATGTACCCCCTTCACTTCTCACATTCCCTTGGGTTGTACCATTCTTTTATCAGTCCCCATAGTGCATTCGGTTGGATAAGAATTACTCATTTGGAAACTATAGGAACTCTCAGTTGCATCATGATTTCTCATAACAGCCTTCACAAGGCTCTGAGTCATTTCCTCCACAGAAAAATCTCACCATGGGATCACAACCCAATTTACATACACACATGCCTCTCTCTCAACACAAAATAACAACCAAACAATGACTACCTTCGAGTATACCATGGTTGATCTTCTTCCCATCCCTCTGCTCCTCCTTTGTTGCCCCAAAAAATACATGTGAAAATTGTTCTCTCTGCAAAGTCGTGATTGTCCAAAAAATTCCCCTCTTGGCCATACAAATTTCCCCTCCTTGCTTTCTTGCTTGAATTTACTTAAACTTTTCCCAAATATAATTGTACCTCAGCCCATACTCTCCAATAACTATGGGATGTGACCACTCACACCCACCCTCTTACATGAGTTAAACGATTGGGTTCTCATACACTCAATTAGAAAAATATAAGGTTATACATAATGATCATAATTCAGAAATGTGGGTTGAATTAATACCCATGACTAATTCCCCCTTGGACCCCTCTCTTGTGGAATCATATCCCCCCATCATTCTTTATTCCTTTCATATCATAGCCAACGATTTCTATTTTTATTAGTTATTTCAATGCTCACAATATATCATTTGTCCTTCAGCCACATTAAACCAATATAGGCTCTTCGCCCCAACTCATAGGCTTACAAACCTAAATCACATTTACACAATTACATTAGAATTAACATGGATTAAAACTGGGGATGTTACCATTTGGAATTTGTATGAAAACCCATTCCCTTATGATTGAATATTATGTGTAGGAAGAAATCATTTTTTTTTTATCTCTCACAACACAATTTTGAATCTCACGTTGATTCACTATTAGCAGATTTTTTTTAAAATCAATCCTTTTGGAAATAACATTTGAAGAGTTTCTAGTAGTAACATTGATATATTCATAAATCTTCTAATTGATTGTTATATTGGACAATGATTGATCATTCATATCAATAGGATACTTGGTGTGAAATAAAGCTAGATTTTCACAATGATCATATTTTTTTACACCGACACATTTTTTTGGTAAAATTTCATCACCTTCTCTTTCACATAGAATTTGGGATATAAAAACACGAATTGTGGAAGGAGGAGGTGAACTTACCCAAAATGTTTTACCAAAATCAAGAAAAGTGTCGTAATATAACTCAAATTCCACATGATAGCGACAACAACAAGTTTCACAAACATACGAAGTTTAACATACCATGGTTTTTGTTGGACATATTAAGTTTATTGTGCTCCTCTTTGAACTTATTGAAGAATTCTATTTGTGTCATTTCAAATATCTATTTTGCATGGTGTTCATATTGATTTCATGTTATTCTTCTTCGAAACACATCCCTTGCATTTGGTGAAACATGATAATTTTCCAACCAATATTGATGGGCCATAGCTTTAACATTTTCTGCAAGTCTATCTTTGTAGGATTGTCTACAAATAACTTCCCAACAAACAAGTTCATCATTTGCATATATTTGCAATAGTAATTTTCTATGTTTGTACAATGTTTTTCTTGAGGTTCCCATCACGTTTGCCATCTATTGTGTTAAACAATATTTTATATTGCTAGATGAAAAAAATGTTGTTTGTATTATTCTATGTGCAACATTGACATTTTTTTTTTCTAGATTTTCCAAGATATTTTAATGCACCACTTATATTTTCAAAGACATTTTGTTTCAGCTTTCTATCTTTTGTCAATTTTTGAATACCCAATAATGATGTAGCTTCTTTTAACTATTTCGACCTAACCAGACCTCTCAAAATTTGAGCTTGTGTTGCTTCCGATTCATTTTTTATTTTTTTTTCATAAATCATTTCAACACGGTATCGTATAACATGGTCAAGTTTTTTGTTCTCAAATTTGTCAATATCAACATTTTCTAGCATTTCATCACCAATATTGATATCACCTACATATTTCAATTTAATTTAAAATCTAAATTAAATCTATTAAGTTAAAAACACTTGAAATTAACATAGATTCAATTTTCTAAGTTGTAAACATAAAATTTCAAATACATTGTATAAAAAATATACATTAAATTACATTTAAAAACTAAACTCAATCATAAATTAATTAAAATCTACAAGTGTTCATCTTGTATTCATTATAAATTTTAATGAAAACCTACTATAAACATAATTTAAATTATTTAAAATTACAAAAACAACTTTTATGGACACACACACATGTAGGTGGTTCAAATTCTGCTTCATTTTTCGAATTCAACAACTTCATAAATATTATGAGACAAATCTATTTATATTTTTGCAAAATATTTTCCAAATTACAATCAATTATATTAGACAATGATTTTTTGAATTATAAACATAATCTATATTATGTATGCATACCTGGTTCGATTTCTTCTTGTTGAACATCATGATGCAAATCTCTATTTACATTATCATCACTTGTTCCTTCAATATTTGCACGTTCTTGTTTCTTTCTTCCATTGTACTCTCTCATTTGTTCTTTACAATGAGTATCATCCTGAGTGCGATCATATGTTTTCTTGCGATTCCTTTTGTTGCCCATGATTATTCAATATGAAAAGGTTTTTTAAAAAATCAACATTTTATAACAAGAAATATAATTTCAAACATCAAATTTTATAGCTCAAAAAATTATTTTTTAAAAGAAATAAAAAAATCAATTTTATAATCATATCTTAAAAAACTTGGAAAAAATTGCGCAATAAACCAAGTTGCTTTAAAATATTTTTTGGATAAAAAGTTGATTTTAAACAAAAAGTTAAAAAAAACTTTGATCTTGAAAAAATTTGCTTGAGAAAACTTTCATTATGACAAAAAATATTCAAAAAAAATATTGACTTTGAAATGAATTGTTTAAGAAAACTTACTTTCAAAAAAAAAATCTTTAATATATGAAGATATTGCTTATGAAAACCTCCACTTTCAAAAAAATTGTTGAAGAAAACCTTCAATTTAGAAAATGTTGCCCCAAAAAACACTCGAAATTGTAGAATGCAAAGAAAATGTTTCCCCCCAAAAAGCGAAAATGTAGAGCACAACATAGTACATATGATGAAAACTTGTGGTATATTTATTGTGGGATACTTGAATTTCCAGTCACCATTTTACTTAGGCTATATCATTGGTTCCTCTAATATTTTTGGGTGATAAAGACAAATTCATCACACCTTGCAGATAAAATATTCTTTTTTATTGAAACACCCAATAAATAGTTTCTCAATATCTTTGCTAAAATGGAATTGTGACACTTGAAGAAGATTCAAGATATCAAGGTTCTCATTGGTTATTTTTAGAAGTAGACTTTCGGTCTTATTTGAAGGAAATAATTGGATAGGAATCCTTGTTCCACCTTGACGTACATTGAATTAGTTAGATGTGGAGCTTTATCTAATTTTTCGCCCATAACCATATGAACATTAGAAACTGTTGGAATAGTATTTGATTTATCTTTTTGTAATCCACTATTACCATTCATTACCTTTGAGTCACCTTTTCTAAATATTTTCTTATAGTTGCAGAAGGTGCTTCTAGGTATGCCAAAAACTTAGTGCCATTATTTTGACAAACATCAGAGGTGTCAAATTCCATGGTAAGAAAGGTTCTTCTATTTTCATATCAAATTTCGTAGGGATTTGGCTATGTTGCCATCTAATGCCGAAAAACAAAGCACACAATTTCTTTTTGAATTTTCACCTATGGAATACATCTTTTTCTACCCCTCAACTTTCTATTCCTATCTATCATTATGAACCCTACAAGATGAGGTTGGACATACCAAACCAAAACTTAGCCCATTTGACCATAATTTTCCACAAATGTTGCATCTAGAATTTCATTGACTCAATAAAAGAAACCCACCAAACCTTTAACCATTCTATAACTCAATTCTATATTGATCATGAATCAATATTGTGACATCAATAATTATGAATTTGACTTGTGGGGAGTAATATAAGAATTAATGTGGGAATTTTTTAAATTGAAACAATGGAACATTAGTTTTGTTATCACGAATATATTGAATCAAAAAGATAAATAACAAACTAGATAAATAAAATGTTGTTATCATGAATATATTACATCAAAGAGATGGATATCCAACTAGATAAATAAAGTCACAAAAAATATGGTCTCTAAAATTGAAATGCATAATAATTGAGATGTGAAAGATCACAAACTACAATGCACACAACTAAAATGATACATAATTTCATTACATAATGACATTATGCAAGGTACATTTTTTATTTATCATATTTATCCATTTTCTACTTCTAAGATGATGTACCAAATGAGAGAATAAAATATAATTTATGTCTTGCAAGGTTGGAGAATAACTCTACAAAGGCTTGCTCACAGCCCCTAAGTCCAAGACATGATTAATTCAATTGAATGTATTTATGTATTTATCGGCGTTTAAGAATTTATAACAAACCATGTCAAGAAAATCAAGTAAAGAAAAAGAACACAGTTTTATGCCGATGTAGGGCCGAAATTAGTTACCTGTCAACATCAAATAACTACCATTGACAAATTCGAATCCATTCCTCAAATGTCAAACAAAAATTAGTTATCTATCAACATCAAACAATTCCCACGGACAATGGGTGGATTAACTGCCTGCCACTCCATTCGAATTTGATCTCCACTACTTGATTCGAGTATTTATCTTTGAATTCGAATTCATTCCTCAAATGTCAAACAAATCCATCAATGTTGCTTATAACTTTTGACTTAATCTTCAAAGTATTCAAAAGTGAAAATTGATTACTCATCATAAACAATTTTACTTGGCAATCCATAGTATGGATTTGATTACCAACCTTAAGCAGGGATTTCACTGTTATAGTCTATAGAAATGTACATATCTTATTCGTCTGAATTTAAATTTGTAACTTCTAAATTATCATAAACAATTTTATTTGGCAATTTATTGTACAGATTGACAATTCATTGTACAAATTTGATTACCAACCTTAAGCAGAGATTTGACTGCTATAGTCTATAAAAATGTACATATCTTACTAGTAGGATTTGATTACCAACCTTAAGCAGGGATTTCACTGCTATAGTCTATAGAACGTCTGAATTTAAACTTGTAACTTCTAAATTATCATAAACAATTTTACTTGGCAATTTATTGTACAGATTGACAATTCATTGTACAAATTCAAATTTGATTACCAACCTTAAGCAGAGATTTGACTGCTATAGTCTATAGAAATGTACATATCTTATTCGTCCGATTTGATTACCAACCTTAAGCAGGGATTTCACTGCTATAGTCTATAGAACGTCTGAATTTAAACTTGTAACTTCTAAATTATCATTACTTGACAATTTATTGTACAGATTGACAATTCATTATACAAATTTGATTACCAACCTTAAGCAGCGATTTGACTGCTATAGTCTATAGATTGACAATTCATTATACAAATTTGATTACCAACCTTAAGCAGCGATTTGACTGCTATAGTCTATAGAAATATAGATATCTTACTCGTCTGAATTTAAACATGTAACTTCTAAATCATCATAAACAATTTTACTTGGCAATTCATTGTACAGATTTGATTACCCACCTAAAACAGGGATTTGACTATTATAATCTATAGAAATGTAAATATCTTACTCGTCGGAATTTAAACCTGTAACTTTTAAATCATCATAAACAATTTTACTTGGCAATCCATTGTACAGATTTGATATAGGAAGAATTCAGTAAATTCAATAAATGCTTTTGATATAGGAAGAATTCAGTAAATTCAATAAATGCTCGATACAAGGCGAGACAATATCTGACAATTTGAACAAAAGATAATGGTCATTACACAAAATCTCAGAATAAAAATGGAGAATTGATTTCAGGTGGGAGACGTAGTACTAAAACGGACGGTGTCGTCGACAGCAGGGTTCGAACCTGCGCGGGCGAAGCCCAACAGATTTCAAGTCTGTCTCCTTAACCACTCGGAGATATCGACGATATATATTGTATTTTATACTTTATTTTATTTAACGTATATAATTACGTGATCAACTATAATAAAAATTGTTTTTCCATATAGTCACATTAAGGAAAAAAAATTTATACAAAAAGAAATTTGTATTGTTATAATTGTCTTTTGGTCATAGTTTCAATTTTCATAGAAGAGTTAGAGGTCCCAACTAAATTCATTCAGCATTGTTGCATGTAGGTGTTAGGCTCTTTATTTTTCATAGTTATTTCATTTATGATGTAGGTTCGTTCTACGTGCCCAAATGCATGCCATTTTTGGATTCAAGTTGGGATTTAGGGACAAAGTTAATAGAGATTTTTAATTTATTATGATGGTTTCATATAGTATGATGCGATATATGTTGGAGATATATTTATTATTTATTGCTTTTTCTATTATATTGGAATATTTTTTTGAAAATTTACAATTGTTAAAAGTTAAATATTTTGTTTCTATTCAATTGGGAATGCTTTAAGTTTATGTTAATTACAATATTTTTGATAGATAGTTGATGGTTGTTGGTTTGTGTAGATTTTAATATTGGTCATTTGTTTTTATGTTTGTTAATTTGGAGAAGATGAATATTGATAATGGGTGGAAATGAAACATGAATATGAAGGTCATTACAAAGTAGAGCATAATAAGTTTGTAAACTTGAGATGGTAGAGAAGATAGAGTTGCACTCCATGGTGTTAAAGAAGGTGTGGGTGATGACTTATATGCATTTGTGGTTACACATTTGGAGGTAAACATGCATTTCCATTAAGGCAATGAGAAGAAAAGTTCACACATATGAACTATCATAGCTTAGGATATTTCCTTTAGACCCCTTAAATTCTCGTGTTTCTACCTAAAATCTCATACTTCCTTACTCATTTATCCTTTGAGAAAACTCACCTAGGCATTATAGGCCCTAGAAACCCCTATGTATGGCATCTTACCTTAAGCACCTACATATTTTTTGCAAAATCCTAAGACAACGTACATATTCACGGTCTTGGGTAAAGGAGGGGATTTTATTAGACTACAAACAAATCAACAATGATGATGAAAGAACATTAGCAGTAGTAAGTGGCTCACAACCCCAACGTAAACCTGCTTTAAAACATTTGACATTATCATGGAAGCCAAGATCATGCTCACATAATCAAATCGAAAACTCACATCTATCCATAGGGTGTTGGGGAAGTAGAAAGGTAAACATACCAATGATGTCATGAAAAATGGACATCTCATTTTCCCAGATAAAGCTAGCAAGGATTACACAAATCCCTTGGGATCTTTGGTAAGGAGCATACCAAGAGCCACAAATGAATAGGATTTCCCTTGCGAGTAGAGATCTATAGTACAAATATTATTAGTGGGGATTGTTCCTCTAGTGTAAAAGATTGCAACGTAACAAATAGTTAGGATTCTCCCCACTAAATATGAATGTCGACTCTAAGACATTTGTGCAAAGTTAAGGGAGGAAAATGAGCAAGGTAATAACATTGCCACAAATGGACCAAATCATCCCATAGATGAAGATCAATGGTATAGAAACCATTGGTGGGGGATGCCTCCCTAGTGTTAAAAATTATGGTATCTTGCATGCCACAGATGATTGAGAATAGCCCCATTGATCAAGATCAACAACCTATGATCATTTGTAGGGAAACTTAGCCTATTCATAACAAAGATCACTAAAGTGCCACAAATGACCCAAATCATCCCTTCTAATATAGATTTATGGTTTACAATCCATCAATAGGGAAGGATTCCTTCCCAGTGTTAAAACGTGTGTCACCCACGAAATCAGTGATGACCAATAATATTAGATATTTGGTTAAGATTAAATATCCTAGATCTCCTTGCCCAATAAGGAAATGCCATGTATCAAGACCCACTTGGTGATTAGCAAAATTTACACAAATTTTCCAATTAAGAAGAAGATTGTGGTTTTAATGGCCACATGACTACAAGATTTTGGCTTTAAAGAATACTAAAGAGGCCTCTCCTTTCCACATTTGATAAAGTCTAGAATAAGATTGTGAGCTCCAATGAAAAAAAAGAATTGTAAATATTCAATGATCTGACCTCATGAAACTGACGCTTCTTGTACCATTTGAACCAACAACTTAAAATGTCATTTATATCTAAGCATCTATCTGGGTAATTTTGACCATTCACCTCCCTTTTGAATTCTAAATTCAAAGAAGAAACTGGTAAAATTACTCATAGTTAATGTTGAATGTGTTAATGATTTCCTAGTGGTCTCATGTACATGCCAATGGCATTTTGTAAAGTTATTCCTCAATAACTATCTAGTAAAAATGGTTTATCACACATGCATTATGGGATTTTTTCTCATTTCACTCTCTCATATATAATCGAGGAGAAGGATGCCCTTTAGGTGTAAAAATGTAATGTGAGGTAATGAATATGTGGGGATGCTCTTTCATTATAAGATTGGAGGGTTTATCTGAAGAATAGAATAGGTCAACTTCCATGGATGTTTCCCCACATTAGGGTTTTACCATGTAAACCCTGTCTCTCTTCTCTCTTTTATTTCTTACATTCTTTGATTTACTGATTTATTTGATGCTTTGTATAGGGTATTACACCAATTAGATTCCTTGTTATATGTTATTTCATATTTTCCAAATATAATAGTTAATAAAGTCACTTTCAGGTATGAAGAATCCTCTACCAAGTCCTCAAGCTATCACTCCGACATGAGAGACAATTTTTCCTCTAGAATACCCCCTTTTCTAGACAGTTTTGCAAGGATAGCCAACCTTGCATTATAGTTTTCCACACCCAATAAATTGATAACCCAAATTTCTTTTACTAATTCATGCAAAAAATTGAGTTGACACCTTATTGGTCCTCTAGGTTAGCCCAACACATCACCCTCAACACCTACCTCTTCCTTGAATTCATGAGTCTTTGTGCTCATAATTTCAATCTATCTTCCTCGTCTATCATTTCCACTAACCAAACTAGATTCATATTCCCCATTACTCCTAAAAGACCTGATACATTAGCCCCTTTGACATCCAAGGGTCCTATTTGATCCAAAACATATGGCCATATGATAGCCCCCTACCAAACTGGCCACCTCCATTTGAATCAAGCAATTCCCCAAATGGGTCCAAGAGTCAATTACCCTCTTTCCCTTCATATTGGGCCGAGAGGATGATATGATTGTGGATGAACCAATATTGGCCATCCTAGACCGCTTTCATGGCCTTCCAAATAAAGTTCCCACTTTCAAATATGCCAAAGCCATATCCAATTCCATGAGGGACCAATTGATGAAATTTCAGATTTATAAGTTGTTCATTTTTCCTTCTGATTTGGTTTAACTATACATCTTCCACCAAGCACCCCCTATGGATCACTTGTGGTTGGAAAAGGTCAATAAGGAAGGGGAACCTAATAGGTGTATTGACTAATTTCCATGTAAATAAATATGAAAAAAACACACGCCTAACCTATTTCATAAATAAATATATATATATATATATATATATATATATATATATATGAGTAAAACCTAGCTCCTTATGGGTTGCCCATGTTTTTAACCCATATAATGGTTTTTCTATAATATGTGAGGCAATTGTTCGAAGTAGATGAGAAATATTTTTTGAGGTTGAAGAAGAAGGTATATATGACTTACCCTATTTTCATGGGGGGTTATGCCTTCATCAACCCCAAGGTTAGTAAAGAGGCTAACAAGATATTTAAGACCATGAAATTTCCCTTGGATAAACCCTATAAGTATGATCCCATTTTGTCCCACCTTAAGCTAGGGAAAAAATACCACAGGGCCTAAGGATCATGAAAGTAGGCTAGGAGGAAAAAATGGCCAATGGAGGATCCTTACTAGAAGTATGGGAAATCATGACTATTGAGGGGAATAATCCAGAGGAGGCTACTACACAAGCCTTGGCTACCCTATAGATATAAAAACATGATGTGCCCTCTTATTATACACTTTATAAGAAGGAAGGTGCATGCCCTATGGACTATGACACTAAATTTGTAGCATTGGCCCATGATCAAAGGGATAAGGTTGTTGAGGAAAATTTTGAAAAACATAAAGGGTTTCTTGGTGGGTTATAAGGAGCTATCTAAAAAATGAAAAATATCCCTATGTCTTAATTCCTATTGATGTATAAGTCTCCAAAATGTATTATTAATTCTAGGAGGATGATGGGGATTCATTAGAATTCGTGAGGGTTTGATTTCCCCAAATATAGGGAGAGGATCAAGAGAAAGAAAATACTATATCCCAAGTAATTACCCAAGGAGAGAGTGAGTGTAACCTCACATATAAATATGGATGCTTGATGGCCAAGGCTATGGGATTCAAGACCATAGGAGGGGTAGGAAAGTTTTAGCAAGGTCCTTGGAAGATGCCCAAAGAAGAGAAAAGGTCTCGAGGCCTAGGTAAATCACATTACAAAATAAATCCTATCAATAAAATGGATGACTTCTAATCCACCTTCATCCTTGCTAAGGAACACGATAGGGAATTCAAGAAAATGACGGTAGATTTGGGCAAAGGGATCATGCTCTTGGTCCTTTAGCCCCTACGAATTTTAGCAATGAAGGAAAGGAGTAGTAGGAAAATAACCCTCCTCCACAATAACAAAAAACCTATTAACAAATCTAATAGGGCCTAATATCTCTGGTGGTGGGAGATTGAAATTCTACTGAGACAAATGGGGACACATACAAGGATAAGGTTCATGAGAGAAAGAAAAGAAAAAAAGAAAGAAGTACATGAGGAGGAACACAAGGACAAGGAAGACAAGAGAAAGAAAATAAAAAACGAAAGGAGGAGATGGTGAAGAAGAACTAGGGCCCAAGAAATAAAAGAGAGGAGGATTAAAAGAAGAATAATAAGGAGGAGTATGTGCATATAAAAATCCTATTTTTCCTAAGGTCGTTGGAACCTCTTCTAGTGCTACTCAGTCTTCCCCCTCCACTTCCTATGGAAATATCAACCTACTCCAATATCTATGGAAAGATGGAATCCCAACAATTTAGTGTTGATCCTATGCAAACATCCAACATTGTTGGGTATGTGTTATATTATTTGCATGTGTGTGTGTGTGTGAGCGCGTCAGATTCGACAATTGCATCAGACGATCCCAACTTCCTTCGCCCTTTGTGTCGTGTGTGTTGGACGCTTTCCTAGGGGGGGCCCAGGTTTGGCCCCACTTGGTTATGTGCAACCTTCGACTTGGGGTGGTAGCCCAGAGCCAACAAGGTTCGGGGTAGCGCCCCACATTTTGTTTTTGGGGCAGTTTTTGCTATTTGAACGAATTTTGCTATTTTTAGCAGTTTTCTAAATTAATTCCGGATTAAGGGATTAGGGTTTTGGTAGCTACAAAATACCTAAAATATTGTATATATTGTATTGTGAATGGTGAAATTAATACAATTAAGAGTTGAAAGGTGCAACACCAAGGAAGGTTGGTTTTCTCCCGGTTAAGGGTTTCCAACGTAAATCTTTGTGTACTGTGTGTATGTGCCATTGATTAATTTATGTTTTTCTTAATAATATGTATGCATTGCTTTACTTCATAGGTTTAAAACTTAGATGTGGCATCATATCTCGTTTTTGGCTTCATGGGGACTCCTTTGTTGTTGAGGGTTTGGCTCGGTCTTGATAAATAAAGTTTATCTTAGGTCTGTGATAAACTTGGGTTCAGTGGGATATTTTTTAGTTGTGATTTGAGTGTAGAAAGAGGTATGGCGAGCTCTTCTAGAATCAATATTGAGAAGTTCAACTGTAAAAACT
This sequence comes from Picea engelmannii, assembly GCA_009831015.1. Taxonomy (NCBI): domain Eukaryota; kingdom Viridiplantae; phylum Streptophyta; class Pinopsida; order Pinales; family Pinaceae; genus Picea; species Picea engelmannii. The sequence goes on from ML781081.1 coordinate 383,284, forward strand.
TTGAGCTATGGAAGATCAATGTGGAGGACCTTCTTGTAGACAAAGAACAATGGATCATTGTGGATCCTGGTACACAACCTACCAGTACACATTCTACTAGCACACAGTCTACTGGTACACAATATTCTGGTACACAAACTACTAGTACACAACCTACTGGTATGTTGAAGGAGGATTGGGAGAAGTTGGATAGAAGAGAAAGGAGTACTATTCGAATTTGTCTAGAAGGTTCAGTGTTGTTGAATGTCTCGAGAGAATCTCCAGCCAAGGAACTAAGGGATAAGTTAGGGAATTTGTATCAATCAAAGTCCCTGGTAAATTTGTTTCTTCGAAAGAAGTTGTATCATCTTAGGATGGAAGATGGAGAGTCCATGACAGAACATCTAAATGCCTTCAATACTCTGGTAAGTAAACTTGTCTCTATTAATATTACGATTGCAGAAGAAGATAAGTGTATTACTTTGTTATGTTCTTTTCCAAACTCTTGGGATAATTTGGTTGTAGCAATTGGTAGTACCACTCAATCTACATTGAAGTATGATGATATAGTTTCATCCTTGTTATCTGAAGAGATGAGGCAGAAAATCATGGATGGTCAGAGCATAAATGCTTTATTTGTAAGAGGTTGTACCCAAGGCAGGAATATTGGTAAGTATTTAGGGGGGAGATCTAAATATAACGGTAGATCTAAGTCTCCAGAAAATATTTGAGGAAATGTTGGAAGTGTGGTAAAGCAGGGAATTATAAGAAAGATTGCAAGTCTAAGAAGGTTGATAAACCAAAGGGATCTGATAATGCCTCTTCCACAGAGGTCAAAACCTCCACTGAAGAAGGAGGTGATGTTTACCTGACAACTACATGTACATATGAAGACAGTGGTGTATGGTTGATTGATTCAGGTACATCATATCATATGACTCCTCATAGGGAGTGGTTATGTGAGTATGAAAAATACTATGGTGGTGATGTATTCCTAGGAGATGAATCGACATCCAAAATCATGGGACGTGGAAGGGTTGAGTTGTTGCTAAAATATGGAAGGATTATAACTCTCCTTGGGGTTCTGCAAATTCCAAAACTAGCCAGGAGCCTAATATTTGTAAGCAAGTTGGATGATGCAGGTGTGGATACTGTATTGGGAAAGGGCACTGCAAGATGGTACAAGCAGAAATGGTGTTGATGAGGGGAGTTTGGTGTGGAACTCTATACAAGTTGTTGGGAAGCACTTATACTAATGGGTGTAATAGTTATGTTTTCCCTGAGAAGAGAAATAAAGAAGGCAAGACCAATACTGTCCCTGGATAGAAGACCATACCGTGGCATCAAATACTGGGGCATATTGGAGAAAAGGGCCTTCGAACACTAGATGGTAAAGGTATGGTTGAATGTATGTCTAATTGCACTTTGGATTTTGATTTCTATGAACAATGCATATATGGTAAACATAATCGAGTAATATTCCCATCTGGTGCTACAAGAGCAAAGGGGATCTTAGAGTTGATACACAGTGATGTGTTTGGACCTGTGCCTATTCCATCACTAGGTAAATCTGTGTATTATGTTTCATTCATAGATGTTTTTTCAAGGAACACATGGATTTATTTTCTTAGAAATAAATATGAGGTATTTGATAAATTTAAAGAGTTTAAGGCTCTGGTAGAAAATCAGACAAAGAAGAAAATAAAGGTATTCAATACAGATAATGGTGGAGAATTTAGTGGAAATGAATTTGAATAATTCTATAAGAAGTGTGGTATAGAAAGGAAGAATACTACTCCATACACACCTCATCATAATGGAGTTTCAAAAAGGATGAACATGACATTGATGGAAAAAGCAAGGAGCATTCTTAGTGGTGTCGAGTTAGGACAAGAATTCTAAGCAGAGGTAGTGGGTACAACATGTTACCTAGTCAATTGATCACCCTCATCAGTGTTGGATGATAAAACTCCACATGAGGTATGGACTGGTAAGAAACCCTCTCTTGACCATCTTAGAGTGTTTGGTTTTGATGCTTATGTACATGTTCGAAAGGAAAATAGGAGTAACATGGGTAATAAAGTTGAAAAGTGTATCTTTATTGGTTATAAAGATGGTGTGAAAGGTTATAACATTTGGATCCCATAAACTAAGAAGACTTTTTATAGTCGGGATGCCATTTTTAGAGAGGTGAAATATGTTCCCAAACATGAATTCCTACCAAGGCGAGAAGTACCTGAGAAAATAGAGTTTGAGTTGGATGATGAAAAATCTTAATCAACTGAAGAAGATGAAGCAGTAGAAGAAGAAGAACCTCATACCCCAGTATTGAGGAGATCAATGAGGGAAAGAAGGAAACCAGAAAGGTATAGTCCACCTGATTTTCATTCTAATTTTTCTTTATCTATTATTGATGATGATCTCGGAATTGTCAGGGAAGCAGTGAATTCAGAGGATAGTAAAATCTAGAAGAAGGCATGGTTGAAAAAATGGATGCCTTGGATAAGAATGAGGCATGGGATCTAGTTGAGTTTCCAACTGGAAGAAAATATGTTGGTAGAAAATGGCTGTTTAAAAAGAAGTTTAATGCAAAAGGAAAAGTGGATAAATACAAAGCTCGATTAGTAGCAAAAGGTTATTCCCAGGTAGAGGGAATTGACTTTGGTGAGATTTTTTCTCATGTTTCCAAGCTAACTTCTATTATATTTATTTTATCTATTGTTGTTTTTTTTTTTATCTTGAAGTGGAACAGATGGATGTGAAGACAACATTCCTACATGGGGATCTGGAAGAAGAAATATACATGAAGCAACTAGAAGGCTTTGTAGTGAAGGGAAAGAAAGTGTTGGTCTGTAAGCTAAAGAAGCCACTATATGGTCTAAAGCAATCACCTAGGATGTGGTACCAAAAGTTTGACACATACATCCTTGGATTGGGATTTGTGAGAAGCAGGGATGATCACTATGTATATTCCAAGAAGGTTGGTAATCACTTCATTTATGTAGTATTGTATGTTGATGACATGTTGCTGGTAGGAAATGACATGGACATTATCGATGATGTGAAATCACAACTATCCTCCAAATTTGACATGAAGGATCTCGGTGCTGCAAACTTCATTCTAGGAATGGATATTAAAAGAGAGTGTGAAAATAGGAAACTCTAGTTGAATCAAAGAAAATATGTTGAGATGATATTGCAGAGGTTTAATATGCATGAAAGTAAACCGATCAAGGTTCCTATTCATATAGGTATAAATTTATCTACAGATCAATGTCCCAAGACACAACAAGAAGAAGAGGACATGTCCCATGTTCTATATGCCAGTGTAGGTGGCAGTTTGATGTATGCAATGGTATGTACTAGACCAAACATTGCACATGCAGTGGGAGTTTTGAGCAGGTATATGTCAAAACCAAGGAAGCAACATTGGACAACAATAAAGAGGGTCTTTAGGTATTTGTGTGGCACTACCAGTTATGGATTGTGCTACCAAGGAAGACCAGGATTAGACATAGTGTTGGACATACATGGGTTTGTTGATGGGGACTGGGCTGGAGGTATGAATCACAAAATATCTACAAGTGGGTATGTGTTTAACCTATTTGGAGGAGCAATCAGTTGGAAGAGAAAAAGACATGTTGTAGTGGCACTCTCAACTATAGAAGCTGAATACATGGAAGCCACTCATGCAAGCAAGGAAGCAGTATGGTTACAAAGATTGTGTTCATGTATTGGGTTGGTACAAAAAGAAGTTATATTAGATTGTGACAATCAAAGTGCAATATTCCTGGAAAAGAACCATGCTTATCATTTGAATACAAAGCATATTGATGTTCAATATCACTTTATGAGAGACATGGTTGAAGAAAAGAAGGTGTTGCTGGAAAAGGTTGACACTTTGAAGAATGTTGTAGATTCATTGACAAATTCTGTGAGAATAGAGAATTTCTCTTGGTGTAGAGTAACAATGGGCATTGTTGCCCTGTATTGTTGACTATATAATCCTCTGAACCCCTGTATGCAAAGAAAACAACAAGTGGGAGAATGTTGGGTATGTGTTATATTATTTGCATGTGTGTGGGTGTGTCATATTTGACAACTATATCTGACGGTCCCAAATTCCTTCACCCTTTGTGTCATGTGCACTTTCCTGGGGGGCTAGGTTTGACCCCCCCTAGTTACGCACAATGTTCAGCTTGGGGCAACGCCCTAAATTTTTTTTTTGGACGTTTTTTTCTATTTTTAGTAGTTTTCTAAATTAATCCCAGATTAAGGGATTAGAGTTTTGGTGGCTATGGAATACCTAAAATATTTTCTATATTGTATTTTGAATGGTGAAATTAATACAATGAAGAGTTGAAAGGTGCGACACCAATGAAGGATGGTTTTCTCCTGGTTAAGGGTTTCTAGCGTAAATTATGTGTACTGTGTGTATGAGCCATTGATTAATTTTTGTTTTTCTTAAGAATCTATATGCATTGATTTAATTCACAAGTATAAATTTCATGAGAGAAAGAAAAGAAAAAAAATTACATGAGGAACACAAGGACAAGGAAGACAAAAGAAAGAAAATAAAAAACAAAAGGAGGAGATGGTTAAGAAGAACTAGGGCCGAAGAAAGAAAAGAGATGAGGATTAAAAGAATAATAATAAGGAGGAGCATATGCATACAAAAATCCTATTTTCCATGAGGTGGTTGGAACCTCTTCTAGTGCTACTCACTCTTCCCCCTCCACTTCCTATAGAAATATCAACCTACTCTCAATATCTATAGTAGGATGGAATCCCAACAATCTAGTGTTGATCCTATGCAAACATCCAACACCCTATCCACTATGTTCAACCCTATCCATTCCCTCTTCCCAATTGATCCATTGGATTTGATGGTGTAATAAAAAGAGAAGAGGAATCATTAGAAAATCTCAAACTCATTGTGTTCAACATTAGATCTTATTCCAAGCACTAGGATCTTACCAATATACAATGTAGAGAGTAGGATATTCACCATGACTACTCTAGATCCCTTAGTGCTCAAGCCCACCTCATAAATGTAGGCCTAGATTTGGAGGGTATCACATGTAAAGCTCCAAACATCTTAGTTGTCTCGTCTAAACAATATCAAGATGGAAAAAAGCAGTAACACATTTGTTTATGATAAATACTACCTAGACGTCCAAGAGAACAAGAGGCTAAAATATCGATCAAGTTCACGAAGTTTAGAGAACTGATATTTGAGTATGAAAAGAGGAAATGACCATTTCATTAAATTTGGACTAACAAGTAAGAATCTAGAGTAAAAAATTGTGAATTTCATTTTCAAAAGTGTGAATATCGGTGTTTCTAAAGTGCAACATTAGATTTTGAAAGTTTGAA
>ML781081.1:411988-426593 GCA_009831015.1 Picea engelmannii
AAATAACTTCAGTTTTTGAGCATTAGAAACGTAATCATAACTTCTACACAATATATCAAACTCAAACAGAAATTCATCAGGATCCTCTGAAGATAAACCATGAAAATTAGGCAATGCTGAGAGTGGAATGTTTTTCATGGGGGTTGCTCCTCTAGGGAGATCGTCAATAGGGAATCCTAGTGTAGAGAAAGAGTTTTCATCTTTTACCTCGCCTTCAGGACCTGCCTGTTCTTCGTGATGCAATTCTTCATTGTATTCATCCATGTTTTCCTCTTTCTTCTCTCCCGCTGCACTTGCTCTGTCCTCAATGTCTACTGGCTTCTCGACTGTCTCCGGACTCCAAACTTCTTTCCCTGTTCCAAAAATTGCTCGGAATGAAGGCTCGGAGTTTTGTTTTTGAAGGTTTGGTCGTTGAGCAGCAGATTCAGACTTGGATAAAATCTCGTCAATGAAAGTCTTTCTTCCTCCTTTTCATTTTCCCTTGCCACCTATAGGGTTAGTGTCTTTGGGGTCTTTCATGCATTCTTTTTATCTAAAGAAAAGAAATCACAAGTGATTTTGAAATCTATAGCTATCTTCCCCGGCAACGGCGCCAAAATGTTGGTCACTATAATTGCTTAATTGATTCAAACAACCAAGTGATACATAAATTATCAACCCAGGGAAGTCTTTTGTTTCAAAGATAACCACGCACTATATATGCTCAATTCCAAAATCAACTTAGTGTTGTAGTAAAGAAACTTATACTAATCACACTTGCTTGAATAAACTGAAGTTCTGAATTAAATCACAGGAAAGAAACTTCCCTATTGCAGATCTTAAAGATTAATCTAAGAATCCTGGATTACATTAGAACAACACTTGCAATGGGAAAGAACAACTATTCTGCAATAAGAGAACAGGACCCTTACTCTCAAACAGAGACTTCAGTACTAACACTCTTTCATGAAAACAGTAAGCAGAACACAATTAGCTCTATCTAACAGAGAACAAGGCCATCTAGTTCCTTCCTCTCTAAGCAGGAGCCTTAAGCCCTATTTATGTTTTAGCACACTTGTGAATTTGAGGTTTACAGAGAACAGGATGGTCTGATCCCTTCCTTTCTGAGCAGGAACCCTTCACCCAATCCCTGGCTAGCACACTTGCAGAATTAAATGAAATCTACAGAAGATAAGGTGTTTTGATTCCTTCCTGTCTGAGCAGGAACCCTTAACCCAATCCATGGCTAGCACACTTACAGAATTAAATGAAATCTACAGAAGACAAGGTGTCCTGATTCCTTCCTGTCTGAGCAGGAACCCTTAACCCAATCCCTGGCTAGCACACTTGCAGAATTAAATGAAATCTATAGAAGACAAGGTGTTTTGATTCCTTCCTGTTTGAGCAGGAACCCTTAACCCAATCCCTAGCTAACACACTTGCATAATTAAATGAAACCTACATAAGACAAGGCGTTCTGATTCCTTCCTGTCTGAGCAGGAACCCTTAACTCGGTCTCTGGCTAGCACAACTGCAGAAACAATGGAAATCTATAGAGGACATGATGTTCTGGTTCCTTCCTTTCTGAGCAGGAACCCTTAACCCAATCTCTGGCTAGCACACTTGCAAAAGTAAATGAAATCTACAGAGGATAGGATGTTCTGATTACTTCCTGTCTGAGCAGGAACCCTTAACCCGGTCTCTGGCTAGCCTCATAAAATCATCACACAAGATTGCTCATAAAAAAGAATTACAAATTTCATTCAATAAACTAAGACAGAGTCAGTAGTGTTTCAGCAAAGAGGAATTCATTAAAAGAAGTGTTTCAGCAAAACGAAAGTTAATCAAAATGTAAACAGAAATTGTACTAACACACTTCTAAACTAATGGGTGAATCTTGTGAAGAAGGTGGGCCCTCCCTTCTCACAAGATTCCCCTGAAACGAAAAAGCTAGAGAAGGATACTCAAAGCAGTCTTCTATTCATCTGTTGAAATATCACATTACAATTTGGAAAATAGAATACGTCCCTCTTCTCTGGAGCTTCTTCAATACATAAAACTTGGGTCCTTCAAATGATGATTTCCTCCTATTTAAAGAGGAAATCCCTTCGATACAATAATTACAATGCATATCTGAGTCCTATCCTTAGTCAGATCTACTTTCTAAACCAGCATAGGGTGTCCTAGTCTCACGCAACAAAATGCTATTACAGGAGCTGAATGAGGTATTTTTGTTACGACTGGTGTAACAACTTCTTCCCATTATTGCTAATGTTGTTTCAGCATCGCAATTCGCGGGTTGTTTCAGCCACGTGAATTGCGCTCTGACTATGTCGGCATTGTGTAGGAGCGATGGTTATAGCTTTGTTGACCGCTGACTGTAACGGCTTCCTTTGTGTTTCAACATCGTCGGTCCTCGCGGTTTCCTCTGTGTTTCAGCATCTGCAACTCTGGACTGTGTAACAACTCCGTGTTTCAGCATCTGCGACCTCGGACTGTATAGCATCTCTGTGTTCAGCATCTGCGACCTCAGACTATAAGGCAGCTTCGTGTTTCAGCATCAGTTCTGTGTTTCAACAACAACAACCTTGGACAGTTCTGTGTTTCAGCAATAGGCCTCAAATGCTAATCTGCAGTTTTGAACACTTATGCATTTCTTAATCAATGGTCAAGTACGAGAGTGATGTAAAATATTATGCAAAACAGATTAAACGTATAGTAATGAGAAGGGACGTTGTATACCTTTGGGATGATCAGATAAAGTGATAGTATGAGTCTAAGTATGGGTGATCAAGAGTATAATAGTGGCAAAAAGTATAGGAAAAAAGGTACATTGTGTGGTCCTAACATGTGTCAACCAACGCTTTGAAATCTTTGAGGTGTTGAAAGACCTTAGATTTTTTCCTAAGAAAGTAGATCCAAGTAAAATGTGAGAAATCATTAACAAAAATGAGAACAAACCTATCTTTTATGATGGATGGATGTAGAAAGGGACCCATAAGGTCACTATGAATCAGATCTAAAGGTGCGGAAGCTCGCTGAAACTTTCCTTTGTCGAATTTCTCTTGAGGGTGTTTCCCGAGAACACATCCCTCACACACTCCCTTGGAGAAATGGATGTCTGGTAGACCATCAACCAATATTTGCTTGCTAAGTTGTTTCATCTGTTTGAAATTCAAATGTCCAAACCTTTCGTTCCATATCCTACTACTTTCAACAACATGAGTAAGCAGTAAAGCCGAATCAGGTTCAATGAATTCAGAACATGTATACAATCTAGACTGATGATTTACCTCACCGGTAGAAACCCTAGAGTTGGTTTGCATGTCGTAGATGTCCACAGAATTGGGTGTGAATATGAATTTATTTCCGATGCCAGAATTCATCATCTGATACATGGAGAGAAGGTTGAAAAAAGTTTGGGAACGTGCAACACATTCTCGAAGCTTCTGTTGGTGAGTTCAATCCTTCCTTTACCGATGACTTCGACAGAAGAGTTGTCCCCCATCAGAATAGGAGGACCTTTGCATGCATCCAAAGAAGAATATATTTCTTTTGAGGAAACCATGTGATGTGATGCTCCTGAATCTACGATCCAAGCATCAGGAGAGGAGTTGATGGAAATCACGGCATGGCTAGAATTGCCTTTCTTGGAATTCTAATCTTCTAGCTTCTTCTTCTTGGCAACCTCGGGGATGCAATCTCCAAGGTTATTTTATGAAGTATTTGAGACATCAGATCTATTTGCTTTTTCATGCATGAAGATTCAGAATGGAATCCTTTGTGACAGTACGTGCATTTCTCCCCTTTTCTTCCCCTTTTCCCTTTGGATCTGGAGGCTTCGGTGAAGGGTTTTGTGTACCCTTCCTTCTTCGTATGTGCATGATATTTCCATTTATATTTATTTTTAGATTTATAATATTTGTGGATTCCATCATGCATAGTGAGTGCATGCGCCCTTGGGCCTTTGATTGTTCCCATGTTGATGAGCTTGGTTTTCTCTTGTGTCAGGGATTCGATAAAGTCCTCAAGAGAAGGCATCTTCCAGGTGTCTCCAGAGGTGAATTTGACAGTATGGAATGTGGATATGAATACATATAATTCAATACCAATCTTGGAGAGAATGGTGAGAACCATTTGTTTCTCCCCCTTCAATTTATCAACCCTGCAAGCTTTGAGTTGCGACAGTAAATCCTTGAATTTTGTAAAGAAATCTTGGATATTGTTGAATCTTTTTGGATCCAATATGAGAAACGCCACCTCCAGCATGTGTCCTCTCATCTCATCCTTCTTTCCAAAGATACCTTCCAAGTTGGTCTAGGATTCATTGGGAGTCTTACAGGAAGATGTGTGAAAAAAGAGATCGGGAGAAATAAGACTGCAAATTGTTCTGAGTGCCTGATCCATGCGATTTAAGTACTTGGATATTTCTATGGATGATGTCGGTTCTATATATGTATTCAAGGTTAACCTATACAACCCTCTGGTTAAGAGATGTATGGCTATTTTTTCCTTCCATGCAAAATAGTTGTAAGGTGTAAGAATGAATTCTTTTTGGAATTCCATCTTTCCGTTGTCTTCAATCTTTTGTACCTGCAAAATTTTTTGATGTAGATTTTTCTTAGCAGTCCATAGGCTATGATACCATGTAAATGTGTTGAACCTGCACAAAATATATCTATCTAAACAATAATACACACATTTGTAGAGATAATTGGAGAAATAAGAAGAAGGAGAGAAAGAATGAAAAAATTCTGATTAACCATTATGAATAATGAATAATTTACACATGATATACTCTGTATAAATCAAATGAGTGCGCACTAGAGGAGAACCAATGCACCATATTGGTGGTCTAGAGTGATCTAGACACACACCAACATTTATGGGAGTGATCTTCCACCTAGTCTAGTCTCTTAGGTAGTTACGGGAGTGAACTGGCACCTAGTTGAGTTAACTTGTCAACTAGTCTTCAGTTAATTGACTGAATAGAGAGTAGTGAGGAGTTAACTCAGGGAATCAAGGATAATGCACCAGACTGGTGATGATACCAAGGAAAGGTCAAATTATCATGGTGATGATCCCAATGTTTCATGGTGACAAAACCAATGCAACATCTAAACTCAACTCAACTAGTCAAACTAAAGTGTCAATTGAAAGAGAATATTCTCGATGTGGAATATTCTCCCCTAAAATATAGGAGACTAGATAATGACTAATTATGACTAATAAACAAGGAAAAACCTTAGGAAAAATAAATTCTAGGTGTGTGTGAAGTAACTCCAACACATACTTGATGGTGTATGGAACCTCATCAATCTCATCCTCACTTGTATAATCTAGACTATTGAGATCCATCATATTCTTGTCGGCTCGCTCTCGATTATATAATACCTCAAAGGTCCCATCCTCCATGGGAATGTGTGCATGGGTGAGATCCATGCTAAGGAAAACTCCAAGAGAAACAAATCAATTCCTCGATAAGAGCATCCCATAAGCATCTGAGACATTAATTGCTACTATGTTCATAAGGAGGATGATATGCGGAAAATCAATCAGGAAAACCTCAACGTTATTACATAGTCCATAAAACTTGACCCTTTTAGAATCAATGGCACACAAATTTATGTATGGTTGGGTCATATTCAAGTCAAGTTGTTCCATCACTTTCAAAGACATGGTATTTGTTGAGGCCTTGGAATCCAACATACAATTGTTTAGGAAGAGGCCATTCATGCCCAAGGAAAGGTAGAAATGAGGGTTGCTTTCCCTTTGTCGATCAAGATATATTTTGTTTAAAATGATTGGAGGGTATTCCTTCTAACACCCATGGTTCTGAGCCCCATATTAAATAATGTATTTGTTAATTACTGAGAGGCCAGAGTGCCCAAACAATTAAAAGAGGCCCGTGTGCCTAAGAAATGTAATGTTTTGATCATTATTAATAATAAATACATCGTTGAATTCTAGACAAACAAAGACTAGGGTTATAAGGGGCTATGATTCAACAAGAGAGGGGGATTGAGGGGCTAAGTGTTTATTTCATTTTTTTATTTACCCATTTTTTTAATGGGGGAAATGAGTTACATAAAATTCTTGGTGGAGGGCCATGAGGTTCTTGATCCCCACGAATTATATAAACCCATCTCTGGTCAGTTGGGGGTTTCTCACATTTGTTGATTCTCTCACTCGTTGGTTCATTCATTCTCTCTCTCACTCTTGTCCTCATTATCGTTCTTTTGTTGGTTGCCTCACTCATTCATTTCATTCATGTATGCACTCCATTGCTCGTTGTTCACCCCTCTTGTGGATATTTCACTCTATTCTTTCCCTCACTCATTCATCTTTCCTCATGCATGTTTTGGCTTGGAAAAGGAAGAAAATATACTAAAGAACAACCATGGTATTGTTGGATGTAGAGACTGCTAGTGTAATCTAGCCATGATTTGAGGCCTACATGTCTGAGATGCTTTGGCCTGTGTCCAACTTTGTTCACAGCTACGAGTCCTGAGAGTCCCAACATGGAGATTCTGGACCAGTTGCATTGGAGGCCTAGAAGGAGAAGAACAACCTAAATGGTCCATTCTCTTGGATTGTGTAGGCTGGGTAGAAGAGAGACGATGTACTTGGATTGTTGTGGGTGCTTGGAATCCTGTGAGAGCTTGAGTGCTGACTGGTTTGGGAATCTGAGTAACACTCTGGAACCATCCTTGTGGATTCATAGCCCTGGCTTGGGGGTGACATTTTTTTTGAGACTTGGAACAACAATGTCTACGATTGGGTGGAGCATCCTTGGTCTACATCCAATTGGTGTCTTCTTTTATAAAATATAAGTGCTCTCTGTTATGGTATTATTTACCTATGTATGATTTATTTCGTTGTGTATTTATTTATCGTTGAATTCAATCTTTATAGTAGGCATGATTGTTGGCTATTGTTTTTCATGTCGTATGGTTCATTTATTTTATGTTTAGCATGAATCCTAATAAATGCATGTAATTATTTTCATGCATCCTTGTTAATTAAAGTTAGATCAGGGGTTGAATTAGTCCAGAGTAGGGATTGGAAGTTGGCGTGCCCGACTTGTGGGTGTTTGGGTACATTACATATTGGTATCAGAGCTACATGTTGAGACACCAGACCTGAATGGGCCGAATCTTTTAGACAAGATATCGTGGTTAAGATTGAGTTAGGACCTTGAAGTCATGAAGCTTGGGATGAATGGTGTTGTAGGGATCGTGCAAAATCTAGAGCGTCAGATATCCTTAGTAAGGGATTGAAGGATCATGATCATCCCTTTCGTTTTCAAGAAAGATCACCACCATGGGATCAAGTTTAGATTTGGACCGTTGGATCTGTTCGGGAGAAGAAAAATCCTTTGCAGTCATAGGATCTGGAGAAGGTACGGGGTCGTTAAGCATTGGAGTCCTTCGGACTTTGTTTCTTTGGAAAATGTTAAGTCTTTGATGAAAAGGAGGTAGAATCCCCAAATCTCCGAAGTCCTAGAGTGAATCTATGTCATAGATCAATGGAAGGAGTAATTGACCATTTTATTTGTCCAAGGATAGATCTGGTTCGTTGGATCATGCACATATCAGTAGGTGATCCATAGTGGAGATGATCATTTCCCAACCCTCAGATCTACATGCAGGTGAGCATGAGCCATAGATCTCACAGTAGTTCATAGGTTCGAAACTCTAGGAGAAGCAAGTCCTTAAGTTGTCGAGAAGAAAATCTCCTGAAGTCCTGAAATCTGGAGAAAATCATGACTGTCTGTTTTCTGGGATGTGTGTCTACAGATTATCAAGTATTCAACATTCAAGATTTTTAGTCCTTATGTCACTTGGATAAGTTTTCTCTGAAGTCTTGAATTCTGGAGTCAATCTGGACTATTCGTGGTTAGGGGAAACATGTCCACATATTAGTGATTGTTCGGAAGTTCGGCATTTGGAGGAATTGTTGGATGGGGTTGAAACATCCTCCAAATCCCAAAGCCCCGAAGTACCGTAGTCCTGAAAATACGGAGAAGCATAGTTCTTTAGTTCTTTAGTTCGAGAGATTTTTAATGTTATGTGGTGAAGTACCCTAAACCCTGGGGTCCCGAAGCTTTGGAGAGCGACAGACCGGGAGTCCGTCAGTTCGACGTTCAAGAGTTTTGAGGTGTATGGTAGAAGAAATTTTCAAAGCTTGAAGTAGTTGAAGTCACAGAGCACCGGAGTGACGTGAAATGTTGATGTCACCGAGGGTGACATGGACCCACCTCATGTGTGCCACCTGTCATCTAGTTTCATGATATTCACAAACCTTTTGTGCCAATTATGACATGACATGTGTCACTTGTAGAATGGGCCACATGTCATCTTCGTAATTTATCCACGTATTACCCATGGTGCATAGCTACTGATGCGACTCTAGAATTTTAGAGATTCGACACCCGAGGATAAGGCAATATGTTGTTGTAAAAACCTTTGAAGTCTGAAGCTCTTGAGAAATGGAGTAGCAATGCTCTGAAGAGCTGCTCTGAGATTTCTCCAGTTTGATGTTCGTAGGGAGTGTTATGTGGCATAAGTGGAACCTCCAAAGCCCAAAGCTACAAATAAGGGTCTCTTCGAGAGATTCTCCACTTCGACATTTGGGAAATATGAAGTGTGATGAAGGTGAAACCCCTGAAGCCCAAAGACCCGGAGCCCTGATGTCCCAAAGTTCTAGATAAGTGCCTCCCACTAAGCGCTTGGTCATGGCCCTTTTCCCTATGAGACTTCAGTCAAAGTAAACGGGGCCAGTGGCCGAATTGTTGTTTTCAAAGACATAAAAGTGCTAAGGAAGTACTAAGCCCATGATTTCGAGCTGTGGTCACCTGGGGAAGAGGTTCGAAGGAAGTTCCCATGCAGAATTGAATATTGTATTGGCCTAAGGATAACAGGGAAGTTCTATATGACACAGACTAATATATATATATATATATATATATATATATGCTTCATGAATTGAAAGGACCTGTAACATTGTTTAGAAACAAATTTTCATCATATGCTTAACTCTGACAAAATGGGCACTTGCACATTTTTCAAAATTAAGGGGTTTAAACATATCATCTTAGAATGAAGATTTGAGACATGGAAGAAGGTGAGGGAGCCTCCAGCCATGATAAATAGGTCGAAGGTCAGAATATCATAGTTGGTAATGCAAAGACAAAATCCAATAGACACAAGGGTTGAGGGGAGAAAAAAACATTGATAGAAACTGTGAGAAGCTTGAAAATAGAAGTGTGGAGCTACAAGGAAGACAATGAGAGGCTGATAAGAGAGAAAATTCAGATAAATTCCTGAGTCCTACAAAGCTTAAATCAGTTGTAGAGACAAACAAAGAATGGCTCAAAGAAAGAGGAAGATGGCAAGTATCATGAAAGAATAGATGATCGTGGAAGAGCTGGTTATTCCAGGAGTGACAATAGAGCTCATAGACATCACTCACCTCCTTACTCAGCAAGAACGTTTTATGAATCTGAAGATGCCATAAGTAGTCCAGAGGTGTCTCCCATTAGGCACCAAAGAAGAAGGCATGAAATCGATAGTTTGCAAGGAGAGATGAGGAATATTAGGCAACCATCCTTTGATGGTGAAAGAGAAATGGAAGATGATGCTGAAGCATGGTTTCTTGGACTCAAGAGATATTTCCAATTGCATAACTATTCATCAAACCTAGAAGCTAGAATTGCCACCTACCATTTACATGGGAAAGTTTCTATGTAGGGGGATAAACCAAAGAAATTTGAACATATTAATGAGAATAGGATCACTTGGAAGCAATTCAAGAAGTATTTCTAGAAGGAGTACCTCTCAAAGCATTTCTATGACAAGAAAATGCATGATTTCTTTGAAATCAAGCTAGGAAGCATGACTATGGTGGAATATGAGAAGAAGTTCTTGGGGTTGTTCAAGTATGTCGGGTTCATAAATGATGAGAAGGTGAAAATAAAAAGGTTTTTTAGTGGGTTTCCAACCTTTTATAAAGAAAAGATTCGGTATGATGAGCCCAAGACCATTACTGAGGCCATCAGGAAAGCTAAGTACCTATATGAGCAAGGCCAAGGCAGAGAATCCATGCAGAAGTCTTGGAAGGATAAGAAGAAGGAGAAGTCTAATCATAGGAGGAAGGATTCAAACCTCCTTTCAATAGAAAGGAACCTAATAAAAATCATCAATATCAGTATGCTAAGGATGAATCCAAGAAAGAAGACTCCTTGGGAAAAATGGGAAGACCACGAATCCAATGTTGGGGATGCAAAGAAGATCACATGTACAAGGATTTCCCACATAGAAAGGACAGGGTGAAGACCATGCACAACATCCAAGAGGCTACAACAATCGAAGATATGTGAAGAATTTATGTAGCCTTATATGATCGACAAGAAGAATACCAGTCCAACATGATCAAGGTGGAAGGTAAGATCATAAACCAACCTACTGCTATTTTAATTGATTCAAGAACAAGTTATTATTACATTGATCCTAAAATAGTGGATAGATTACATCTGGAGAAAAGAAATCTTGGAAAATCAAGTTTGGTTAAGATAGCCACTGGAACTAAAAGGAGAATCCATGATATGGTCAGAGGTTGTTCCATAAGTCTTAATGGTGTGAATACTAGTGTTGATCTAAATATCATACCATTGGGGTCTTATGATATTCTAATTGGAATGGACTGGTTGGAAAAGCATCATGATGTCTTAGATTGTCATAGAAAGGCATTTACATGTCTTGATGGAGATGGAAAACATAACACTATGAAAGGAGTTCTAATACCCAACTCTATAAGGGAGATTTCAGCTTTACAGTTGAAGAGATGTTTCAAAAAATGATGTCAATTGTATGCATCCCATGTGAAGGAGCCAGAAAAGAAAAACAGGCCAAGCCTTGAAGATTTCTCTATTGATTTAGTACCAAGAGCTGCCCCGGTGTCAAAAAAACCTTACCAAATGATTACACTAGAGTTAAAAGAATTACAAATGCAGTTGGAGGAATTGATGAAGAAAGGGTACATACACCCACGTGTTTCACCTTGGGGAGCACCAATACTGTTTGTCAAAACGAGAGATGGGACCTTGAGATTGTGTATTGATTTTCGACAGTTGAATAAGTCCACTATAAAGATCAAGTATCCTATACCCAAAATTGATGACCTCTTTGATCAACTAAGAGGGGAAAAGATATTTTCAAAGATATAATTGAGATCGGGATACCATCAAGTAAAAATCAAGGAGGAAGACATCCATAAGACAACCTTTAGAACCAGTTATGGGAATTATGAATTTGCAGTAGTGCTATTTGGATTGTCCAATTCACCAGTTGTATTTATGTTCTTAATGAATGACATATTTAGAAATTACTAGGATAAATTTTTCATGGTATTCCTGGATGACATACTTGTCTATTCCAAGTTTGAAGAGGAACATGAACATCACCTAAGACTGGTATTGCAAGTGCTAAGGGAATGTTAGTTGTATGCCAAGCTGAGTAAGTGTTTTTTTTACCAAGAACAAAACCATTACTTGGGACACATTATTTCATAACAAGGAATAGCAGTGGATCCAAAGAATATTGAATCCATTAGAGGATGGCCAACACCCAAGAATGTTTCAGAAGTCATATCTTTTATGGGGTTAGTTGGTTACTATAGAAAATTCATAGTAGGGTTCTCTAAGATTTCTCATCACATCCCTTCTTTGCAAAAGAAGGGAATTAAAGTTGAATGGACATATGAATGTGAAGAGAACTTTAATTTGTTGAGGGAATTACTTACTAGTGCACTTGTGTTAAAGATTGCTGACCCAAATGAAAGTTTTTTGGTATGCACAGATGCATGTAAGGAAGGGATTGGTGGAGCCCTCACTCAAAATGGACATGTCATTGGTTATGAGTCCAGAAAGCTTAAGGAACATGAGAGGAACTATTCCACACATGACTTGGAGCTTGTTTCCATTGTTCACACATTGAATATGTGGAGGCATTATCTCATGGGAAAGAGATTTGAATTGAGAACAAACCACAGTGGTCTGAAGTGTCTTTTTGAATATCCAACTTTGAATGCCGGGAAAACAAGATAGATGGAATTTTTAAGTGAATACGAATTTGATATCAATCACATCAAAGGAAAAGAAAATAAATTTCCTGATGCACTTAGTAGAAGAGTGAATCTCATGCATGCTACAATTGTTAATATGCATCAGTCAGACTTGAAGAGAAAATTTTTAGATGTTGTTGTTTCATAGCATCTTTACCTACAGGTAAAGGAAAGCTTACAGCAAGGAGGTGTACAACAGAAAATGAAAGGGTATGAGATGAAGTAAGATGGATTACTTATGCATAAAAATAGAATTTATGTTCCTAGTTCCAGAGAACTTAGGAATCCGATACTAAAAGAATTGCGTAATGTTCCATATGTTGGACATATTGGTTACCAAAAAATGATTACAGTAGTAAGAAGTCAATTCTTTTGGACGGGAATGACAAAGTATGTTGTTGATTACATCACCAAATGTATGGAATGTCAAAAAGTGAAGGCTAAGCATAGGAACCCAACAGGTTTTCTACAACCATTACCAATTCCAGAGAAGAAATTGGAAGTGATAACCATTGAATTTATAACTAAATTTCCCAGGACAACAAGAAAACATGATTCAATCATGGTAGTGGTTGACAAATTGACCAAGGCTTCTCATTTTGTTCCTGTTAAAACAACTCATACAACAACTAATATTGCAGAAATTTACATGAGGGAGATTGCTAGGTTGCATGGGATACCTAGGACAATTGTCTCGGTCAGAGACACACAGTTTACTTCAAATTTCTGGAAGGGATTATTTAAAGGATTTGGTACAAATATGAACTTTAATACAACTTACCATCCAAATTCAAATGGATAGACAGAGAGAGTCAACCCAGTAATTGAAGACATGTTGAGAATGCATGTGATGGATAAGCCATCTAAGAAGGAAGGTTACTTGCACTTGATTGAGTTTTCCTATAATAATGGGTATCAAGATTCATTGAAAATGATCCCATTTGAAGCTTTGTATGGTAGGAAATGAAATACTCCAGTGAGTTGGGCCAACCCAACAGATAGAGTGGTACTTGAGCCAGAGTTGCTCAAGGAAATGGAAGACCAGATGATTAAGATTAGGCATAATTTAAAGGCAGCTCATGATAGAGATAAAGTTTATGCAGATAGGAATAGGACAACAAGAGAATTTAAAGTGGGGGCGCATGTGATTTTGAAAGTGAATCCCAAGAAGAGATCTTTGAGGTTGGGTAGTTGTAAAAAGATGACAACCATATTCTGTGGTCTGTTTGAGATATTGGACATAATAGTGTCAGTTACATACATGCTTGCATTACCTAATTCCATGAATATGCATAATGTATTTCATGTCTCTTTGCTAAAGAAATATGTACATGATCCTAACTGTGTTATTGATTGACATCTGATTCAGGTAGAGACAAAGGGATACTTTCAGGTCCAGCCAGTGTGAATATTGGACAAAAAAGTCAAAATGCTTCGGAATCGAGCTATAGAGTTGGTAAAAGTTCAGTGGAGCTACTACGGTCCTAAAGATTCTACATGGAAGCATGAAGATACCACGCGGGCAGAGTACTATTGGGTACGTGTTATATTCTTTGCATGTGTGTGTGTGTGTGGGTGCGTCAGATACGACAACTGCGTCTAACTATCCCTTCACCTAGATCCTGGATTAAAGGATTAGGGTTTTGGTATCTACGATTTTTTGGGCAGTTTTTGCTATTTTTAGCGGATTTGTAAATTAATCGCGGATTAAGGGATTAGGGTTTTGGTATCTACGAAATACCTAAAAACATTGTATATATTGTATGGAGAATGGTGAAATTCGATATAATGAAAATAAGAAAGGTTTTCCCGGTTGAGGGTTTCCGGTATAAAATCTCTGTGTACTCTGTGTATGAGCCATTGATTAATTTCTGTATTGCTTAATAATATATATGCATTGCTTTACTTCGTAGGTTTAAAACTTACATGTGGTATCAAAGCTTGTTTTTGGCTTCAGAGGGACGCCTTTGTTGCTGAGGGTTTGGGTTGGTCTTGATAGATCAAGTTTATCTTGGGTCTGTGATAAACCTGGGTTTAGTGGGAGCTTTTGCAGTGGATATTCGAGTAAAGAAAGAGGAATGGCGAGCTCATCTAGAATTGAAATAGAGAAGTTCAATGCTAAAAACTTTGAGCTATGGAAGCTCAAGATGGAGGACCTTCTTGTAGACAAAGAACAATGGATCGTTGTGGATCCTGGTACACAGCCTACTGGTACACCATCTACAAACACACAGGCTACTAGTACACAACCTACAAGTACACAAACTACTAGTACACCAGTTACTGGTATGTCGAAGGAAGATTGGGACAAGTTGGAAAGAAGAGCAAGGAGTACTATTCGACTCTACCTGGAAGATTCAGTGTTGTTGAATGTCTCGAGAGAATCTATAGCCAAGGAACTATGGGATAAGTTAGGGAATTTGTATCAATCAAAGTCCCTGGTAAACAAGTTGTTTCTTCGAAAGAAGTTGTATCATCTTAGGATGGAAGATGGAGATTCTGT
>ML781081.1:437051-465322 GCA_009831015.1 Picea engelmannii
CTTGTTACTTGTAATTTAGCATTATCACATATCCAACCAAGAGGGTATGGCTTAGGATGTGGAATTGTTTCCAATTTTAACTTCTTAACAGTGTCTTCAGATATAAGGTTTGCTTGAGATCTAGTATCAAATAGAGTATCTATATTAGTATGGTTTGAAACAACCCTTATGTGAAAAAGTTCAATTCTCTATTTTTCTTGTCGAGTTACATTGAGATTATTTGAAGAACTAGTACTTGCAATAAAACCATTACCTTGATAACCCATGGATGCGATATTTGTTTCATCACCCGAATCAGAACCTAAATCATGTTGTATGGTTGCAGTAGTCTTTGACTTCCCTTTGTTGCCAAAATTTTTGGGTCTTCTTTCAGGATGAAGTTTCCAACAATGGTGTTGAAGGAAAATCTCCCTGTGGACAGGTAGATCTCCTCAAAGAGATAGAATCTTAACTCTAAGACAGAAAGTGATTATCATGGTCACTGACTTCCTTTTAGATCTAGGTGGACTAGTGTGGGAGGAGGAAGGAGAAAAGAAGTACCTTTTACCGGTGTTTGTCCCTGCACGCTCCGAGTCGAGCTCCAATCTTTCGCTCCTCGATAAGCCCTGTAGACAAACAAAGTACGACCACTTCCTACTCTATCAAGATTATTCTGAAATAGGTCTATCTACTAAAGAGACAAATTCATGTGAGATTGAACATGAATTAGAAATAAACAGGCCAAGCAAATTATATTAATGAGGACAAAATATTGCTTACAGTCGTAGATGGATTGTAGCAGTTTCGTCAAGTCCTCCTTGTCTACCCCTTGCTCAAAAGATCCACGATCTGAATGATGATAGCTTCACCGATTTCTCCCTATGAGATCATAAGTCTCTTGCTTCCAAAATATCTATGTTCCAACACCACTTATAAGATCATAAGTTTGGTGTGATTCTCACTTTTCCAGTCCTCTTTCACCATGAGAAAGCTTGCTTATATAGCCTTGGAGAGGCTTTAACCACTTGAGATGTCCTTGGGGAATTTGAGGATTTGCCTCCTTTAGTTGACGATCTGCCCTAAGATCATGGCTGGACTAGGGATTTGAATCCAACTGCCTTCCAAGAATGAAAGGATCCTTCCCCCATTCATCTCAACAACTTAACTACCGCCCATAATAGGCAACACTCCCTCAAAAGGGCCATCAGAGCACTGTAGCTCTCCCTAGTAGTGTATAGGGGAGCGCCATCACTCCTGAGGATAGGAGCACTCCTGCAAAAGGGCTGATGCAGCGCTATAACGCTCCCTGATGGCTTATGGGGGAGCGCCAGCACTCCTAAGACAGTTATAGGGGAGCGCTCCCCTCCAAAAACTTAGTTTTTTGAGTGTTTTCAGATGGAAAAAGATTTATGAGCCTAGTTAACCTTTCCTCCTCTTCCAAATAAAATGTTTGACATGTGCCAAGTGTCCTCCTGATGTCGTTTACAGGCACGACATAGGCATCATGGCAGTATGCTTCCCTGACACTTGAGACACTTGTGAGCAAAATGCGACACTTGTGACCTTTGTAATGACAACACTTGCGACACTATCAAAGTGAGTATTTTTTATGTGTAACAGATTGCCCCCTAAAGTATGAAGTTAGAAGACAGGAACTAATAATTGAAATGCTTTGTAGACTTTCAAGCAAGGGTATAGACGCAGAGAACCTGACAAAAGCTGCACACAAACATCCAACAAATATTATGACATGTTTCAAACCTAAGGCAGGCATACCTATGCTTGGGTGATCAAGACTTGCAAGATATGGCCGCCATAAAATACACTGCGGATCCATAATTGCATTAATAAAAAGGTATAGCCACTGAAAATACACTGTGGATCTATACTCCCATGACCTGAAATGATCGTAGCCACGAAGAATACACAGTGGATCTACGAGATGACAAGACATAGCCACGACCAATACAAAGTGGATCTCTGTAATAGTATATGTGTCATTATTCAAAAGAAACTCCATCGCAACCTGTGCAAAGTACATGTCAAAGTGATCACTCAACCCAGGGTCTTCTTACCGATCCCGATGTAGTACGAATCTAACCATGTGAATAGATCTCCCGATGTCGAACATGGCATAAACCACTTGATTACCGGTCAATGATGTAAACCGTTAACAAGCGCGAGGGAGATCACCATTAATGTCAATGATTCCCAAGGTACTCTAGCACACTCCAACGAATGTGAATGGATGAGATGAAGTCGAACATCCATGGAATCATTCGATCAGAGGTCAATGATGTAAACCCACTGTCAAATGTGAGGAGGCCTGCCATTGAGGCATGTAGGTCCCAAAGTACTAACTGGTTTCCAAGTCTAGTTCCTAGATAATGTGTTGAAGTCGACAAGAATAGACTCGTCGAAGGAGGGCCTTGATGTATCCCCCATCAACGACACGAAACGGAAACAGAGATATAATTGGTAGATCAAATGAGCATGGACTAACACAGGTATTGAGACAAGATATTTGTGACGGGTGACTCTCGAGGTGGATACTTCCCTTGAACACTGAGGCACAATAGCAGAAACATGACATGGACCAAAACACGATGATGTAATGGATACTGTGACCTTCGTCTGGTGACCCAAAGGAGTGAAAGAAACTCAAAGGATTGGCTCAGTGCAGAGGTTCAACAGATTATAATGCGTGCAAAAGACAAAGTGTCGTGTTCAAGGGTGACTCTAAGAGTTACTTGGTAATGTTCTCAAAAAACTTCTTGGCTTGCTTCTTTCAATTTTTCCCCCATCCAGATAGACGAGTACCTCTTTTAAATTTAGTGAGCTCGAGGAGGATAACACATGCTCGATAAAACTCACCTTCGGTAAGTTCCTCTTCCTTTGTTTAACAAACTGGAAGAAGTAAGGGATTGATCCCATATGGGCCTGTCGATGTTTTGTTTAGCGAGTCCAAAGAAAGAAAAATCGAAGGTTTTTCATGATTATAGAGTCTGGAAAAATAATTAAAAGAGAACTCTCTCAGTTCCTTTTTCGTAAAGTAGTCTAATGAGACTGAAAAAGAGATAAACTATCGCTCAACAGATGTTTTCTTCAAATACTTTAATGAGTGTGAAGAGAACAAGGTCGCTCGGTAATATTTTCATCTTTAGAGAGTCTGAAAAGAACTTAAAGGTGACTCCAATGTTGTCCTTTTTCGTAATGTTAGTATCGCGAGGCCAAAAAAGAGATAAATTATCACTCGAAAGACACCCTTTCAAACCGTTTAACGAGTGGGAAAGGAAGCAAGATCACTCGACAATCTTTTCATGTTTAGAGAGTCTAAAAAGATCTTAAAAGAGACTCCAAGGGGTTCCTTTTTCGTGTATCCATACAGGTCCGAAAAAGAGATAAAAGTCTACCCGGATGCATTCTCATGTATTTACGAGCACGAGAAAGAACAAAGACTAAGCTCGGTATGCCCCCATCCTGAAATCTAGTGGCTTAACTCCAGAAAGATCATCAAAGGCTGGAGACATGCCCTCCAAGCTTTGATTCATTCACCAAAGGATAAGGGTGGACAAAAAGAAGGTTCAAGAGAGGTGACTGTTTCATTTTTTAACGAGCTTGACACAGGAAAAGAACTATGCTCAGGACCTTTGTTTCATTTTTTAACGAGCTTGCCACAGAGAAGAGAAACTATGCTTGTGGTTTCGTCCGGATCATGGCTTCCAAGAGGATAATTCTCTGGAAGGGTACCATGTCAAAGAATAAAACGTGGTCATGGCCTCTAGGAGATCTTCACTGGATGGAATTGAATCACTCGAGAAGGAACACATGTCGAGGGTCACGATAGGAGTAAGGAGATCAGACTCTAATAACCCTACCAAAGAAATCACCATGTCCACCACTGGATCCAAATTGTCGGAAGTTAAAAGCATGGGAGATGAAGAAAAATCAACACCAGGAGGGGAGATAGATGGTATATCTGCCCGAATTTCTTCACGAAGGGGAAGAAAAGAGGATCGGTGATGGTTATTATCCCGAGGTAACTTGTCAATGTGAAAAATTTCCGAAATAGACTCATCCGAAGGAAAAGTTGGGGAAATGTAGTCGATCGTAGACGATAAGGAACACAACCATGATTGCATTGAGGAACTGTCAAGTGCCAATAGATGTTGGGCATTAAATGAGGGAGAAGCGGATTGGGTAGAAACGTATGACGCTTCAGCTGGACTAAGTTGCACGGTGTCACTTAGTGCATCGAATTCTAAAGCACAAGGTACAATCCAAGGGTCAGATGATTCCAAAGATTGATAAGCCACGGTCGAAATCATATCGACGGTGGCAATGTGATCTGTAGACGGTGGAAGTGGTGTAGGGAAAGTACCCATGAGGCTAGAATATTTCAGTAAGCCAACACCAATGCTTTCATATGTGATCTTGTGGTCTCCCAAGAAAGGAATATTGTTGGTAGCGGGAGCACGAGCATCGGTCATGCAGAAATCCAACTGATCAACAGTGACAATTTTGCCCTGATGAGGAAATTGGACACATCGAAAGACCGATGAGGCAACGACAATAATAGCATAAAACCAACTCCTTCTGAGTAACAAGTTGTAATTGAGGGGAGCATCGACCACCTCGACATCAACAGTGACATTTTTTCCACCCAATTGAATGGGCAGGGACTGTAAAAGCCCATGGGGATGAAAAACTCACCCATCGAAGCTGCGTAACATCATTGGGTATTTGTTGAGTGCTGGTGATTTTAAACCTTTCCAACATGCTAAAGACATGACACAAATTGAGGCTCCCTCATCCAGAATAGTTCGATGGATTTGTTGGTTATGAAAAACAACATCAACTTGGAAAGCAAGTTGGTGGGAGAGTCGAGATGCATAATTATCCAGGTTAAACATGATCTGATTGGATGACTCAGGATCAACAGCGCCAAGAGCGGTCAAGAGCGTTCTATGTTGATTGGGGCAGTGTTGTAGAACTTCTAACACAGACATAGCACATGGTGCTTGAGCCAAATCTTCAACAATGTTGTAGTTCTGGGCGGCACGTGAACTAGGATTAAAGGTAGATTTGCGGATAGTGATCTTAGGAGGGTGTAAGATAGAGTCAAACATGGGTTTCTCAATATGAAGTGGTCCAGACGGAGGATTAACCGATGGAATATTAACAGAGGATGATGATGGATCCGACAAAGTGTCGGCACTGTTAGTGTCTTTTCCTTTGTCAGGGTTACCTGGTGTGTCGTAGGTCTTAGAGCGAGTGGTCAAATTGATCCCATTAAACATATAAATATGTGCACTCGACGAGGCCTCATCATTAGGATCGCTAGAACTGCCCCCATGAGAGGGGGTTTGAGCAACCATGGATTGCTGCTGTGGAAACGGCTGAGTAAGCACAGCGGGTTGTGACTTCCCTTGGAAAATTTTGGCCACTTCATTGCGAAGCGGACAATCTCAAGTGTAGTGATCGTTACCACAAATGATACACAGGAATTTCAGTTTCCGTTGTGGTTGCTTTTCGGTAGCAGGTGTTTGATTTTTGGGTTGTTCATTATTATTTTTTTATTTATTCCTTGTCTTCTTCTTACCTCCGGATTGTTGTGAAGGGGCAGATTGAACTGCATTCACCTCAGAGATCTGAGTTTGGGGGGAGGTATAGGAGGGTGTAGTTGATTTGGAAAAAGATTGAGTTTTGACGGAACCGATAACACCATCTGCATGAGATGAGGATGATGGCTTAGAAGGATCAGTATTAGCTCGAGTAGCATTCAGAAGCAAATCATACAAAGTACCAGACTAGGAATAAACCAAATCTAAGTACTAATCTCGAGTGATGGCTTGTTCCTCTGTGACTGCACCACCCATGGCGACATCGCGAGCAATCGGGGGTAACAATGATTTAGTAAACCATTCGGCCAAGATCATGTCAGTAATGACTGCCTTGATCATCCTTCGTCGTCGCCTCCACTCATGAATATGGTCAGAGATATGCACAGAGTTAGTTTAATGAAGGGAGGTCAAGAGTTCAATACCTGTCTCGTAGCGAACATGCAGTTGAAAGTGCGTGAGGAAAGACATGGCAAGGGAATTGAAATCATGAAAAGAAGCACGTGGTAGTTCAATATACCACTTTGCTGCTGAACCGGTAAGTGTTCGATGGAAAAGACGCAAATGTATAGAATCATCCATGAGGGAGTTTGATGAACACCATAAATGGAAATTCATCACATGGTTGTTCAAATCTTCGCCAGGGCTTTTGTCAAATTTCATAATATCAGAAGGAATCATAGCTAGAATGGCTGGCCAAACCAGTGAATGAGAAATAGGATCATTAGTTAACCGAGACAAGTCTCGGAGATCCAGAGTCGCAAGGAAAGGTAGCTGCTGGTTAATGTGCGAATGATACTGGTACGGCATAGGAACACCAGTAGGACCATAGACTGGGTTAGGTGGATAGTTGTAACCAATAGGTCCTCCTACATACGGTTGTTGCTGGCCAGGATAAGAAGGATTCGACGGTGCATGAGAAACATTGGCATAACCCGGTGGGTTCTGAACATTATACGACGGGTGATGTATTTTCCCATGAGGAGGATAAGCATTTTGACCTTGAGAATAGTAAGGAGTAGATCCCAGAGGCGGATACACATGAGGCCCATGAGGAGGATAAGACTGTGGTCCTAGAGAAATCCAGGTGGTATTTTGGATGCCGCCCAAATAATATTACCCGTAAGATGTTCTGGGAGGGACAGGATTGGATACTCCTCCTAGGGGGTTATTATACAAGTGCCCACCAACGTGGGGTTGGGTAAAAGTTCCTCCTGAAGATACTCCCCAGGATTGTGAAGGGTTTCTAGCAAATGAGGGTTTCCCCCCTGCCAGCAGTGGATGTATGACTGGGGTTTGACTGGCAAATGGAGGTTTCCCTCCAGGAGGAGCATGAATATGGGGTTGTCCCCCAGGAGGGGTAGGGTCGCCATGAAAAGGTAGTCCTCCAGGAGGGAAAGGTATGTTGGATGGTGGTTTCCCTCCAGCGAGTTGTGTTTGGCCAATAGGGGTCTGCGTTCTCGGGTGAGAAGATGTCCCAGTAGGATCATGTGGAACATGCAGAGCTGTAGAGTAAAAACTTGTAGAAACAAGGGTAGAGATTGAAGTGATTTGGGGATGAGTAGAAGTAATGAGTCCAACATTAGGATGGACTTGTGCTAGTGTAGCATTAGAGTGAATAACCTGATCGACTAAATGATTCATGGTTTGACTGGATGGTCCTGTTTCACCAAGAGAGTCATGGGGATGAAAGGGTTGTCGAATAGATTCGAAATGTTCATAAATATCGCATCCTGATGAAGTCCTCCATAAAGAACGAGCAGGTGTGGGATTGGTTTCTACTGTGGTGCTAGGATGAACAGGAGTCCTATACGCGTCACCAAAGATTGGTTCCATGGATCCCATATATGTTTCGGTAAAGATCCTCTCCAGTAATCGCGGGACTTCTTCGTCTATGACGTTCCCAAGGGAGTCTAAACAAACCAAAAGTGGTTCGAGAGGAGTTACCGACATAGGTGTGGTGGGATTTTCAACCGTGTCCAAAGCGTCTTCTGGGTTATCTAACGGGAGAGCAATAACACTTCCGGAGTCAGATGGATTTTCTACCTCTCTACAGTAGTTGTCTTCCAGCGGGTTAGGAGGTAAGGTTTGATAGCCTTCCGGAGGAAGCCCTTGCATCCTACGTGATCGGCGAAGACCTTTATCGTCTATGGGCTCAATTGTGGAGAATAACAGAACACACTAAAAATCTAGGGCCAACTAAGAAAAAGAAACAACATGCTCTAATGAAATCTAGGAATCAACCAAGCAGACAAAACTTCTCTCGATGACTGTACTAGTTGGTGATGAAATCCAACATCGTGTGATCAAGTCGAGAAGGGGTTGGGATATGGTGGAACAGTTACAATGGTGACCTGCTTAACGGACTTACACCTTGGTGCAAGTTTCCACGCAGTAATTGTGGATTTACCCTCCAAGGAGCCCAAGTGAGTTTGACCAATGTCTGTTCCAGGTACAGTGAGACTTCCCTTCACTGTCACCTTGTGTAAGTACCTAAAGATTATGGCAACTAAAGACACCAATTCACAGTGAGTCCCTAGGTGGGTATAGTCGATAGTCCGATCTGGAACGTATGGGCAGGATAACAAGTCTGAAATCAAACCTAAAGGCTCCCACACATAATCGTGGGTATACCTCCAAGTGACCCCCAATATACGATCTGACCACTACAAACAGTTGAACCACAGAGGGATAATCTCCGTAACTCACCCGAATGCGACCTCGTGCGTAACCCCTGTGTGAGAGGGGGATCCCAGAAAAACAATACGACAATTGGATTTGACTCTCCCTAGCTCAGGATGCTAATGTTTGTTTTGGAAACTTTGGAGAGTTGTACTCACAGCCTAATCCAAAGTGCTAACCCTAGTCTACTATTGGTGGAATATCCTAAAAACAAAAATGTTCTAGATAGTTTTTAATTAGCATTCTTTTTAGAGCTGTTCTTTACTCAAAGGGTGTACGAAAGTGAAACTGATGGAATGATGACTCAATTCCCCAAAATATGCATAGAATATGATAAGCAATCATTTCTTTTCAATGAACTCCTATTTAAGGGAAAAACAAGGAGTCGTTTTCACTTTCAAATACTAATATGAAAAGTCCTCAATCAATTGGTTCTCAATCGAATCTAATGCAATGCTAAAAAAATTTCAAAAACGCCTTCTAATATGAAAATCAAGCACTAAAATGTATCTTTTTCGTTTGTATGCAAATTATGACTAATTCAATGCAAAAAACGTCTCCTACCAACTATCCTTTCAGATAAAGGAGATTCAGACAAGTATGATCAGATTTCGCACACACAATACACACCCTCTTGCTGTGATTGAAGCAAGAAGAAAATAGAAGACAAAAGATGACAAAGTAAACTCAAACAATTCACACAAAAGAGAGGTGTTCGAAGAACAATGACCTCAAAAACCAAGTGAGAAGAGTCACATACTTCAGATGTCCTTCACTGGAGTTCCCGCTCAGTCGGATAGGAGAGGAAAAAAGCAGTGGATCGATTTCAAGCTCTCAACAGCAAAAACTCAAAAAGAATGAAGAAGGGCATAAAATATGAACAACAAGGTGTTTAATTCTTAGGAGGAATCATGTCAAAGGTTAAAGGAAGAATCATTGAATCACAAAGCAGCTCAGCAAGTGAAGAAACAGGGTCTGGACCTCCAAAAAATGGAATTTTTGAAGAGATTTTGTGCAAAAAGGGGTTGGCGCTCTAGTGTAAGGGACACTAGGGCGTTATAACACTCTGTCCAACACTTTTAGGGAGTGATTGTGCTCTTCTAACATGGGCAGGGGGGCGCCAGGCTCAAAAAGCTCATAAAAATGTCCAAAAACCCAAAATTTTGATCAAATTTTGACAGGCAAGCTGAGTGTGATGGGGTAAAGAGTAAATCAAAAAGTGCAATCAGATATGAAGGGGTGAACAAGGTTAGAAAACAACAAAGGGTAATACAAGGTCTTATGAGGAAAAATCAAAACTAAAAGTTTCGATTCGTTCCCCAGTGGAGTCGCCAATTTCTGTTGAAGGAAAATCTCCCTGCAGATAGGTAGATCTCCTCAAAGAGCTAGACTCTTAACTCTAAGATAGAAAGTGCTTATCATGGTCACTAACTTCCTTTTATATATAGGTGGACTAGTGTGTGAGGAGGAAGGAGAAAAGAAGTACCTTTTACCGGTGTTTGTCCCTGCACGCTCCAAGTTGAGCTCCAATATTTCGCTCCTCGATAAGCCCTGTAGACAAACAAAGTACGACCACTTCCTACTCTATCAATATTAGTCTGAAATAGGTCTATCTACTAAATATACAAATTCATGTGAGATTGAACATGAATTAGAAAGAAACAGGCCAAGTAAATTATATTAATGAGGACAAAACATTGCTTACAACCGTAGATGGATTGTAGCAGTTTCTCAAGTCCTCCTTGTCTACCCCTTGCTCAAAATATCCACAATCCGAATGATGATAGCTTCACCGATTGCTCCCTATGAGATCATAGGTCTCTTGCTTCCAAAATATCTCTGTTCCAACACCACTTATAAGATCATAAGTTTGGTGTGATTCTCCCTTTTCCAGTCCTCTTTCACCATGAGAAAGCTTGCTTATATAGACTTGGAGAGGATTTAACCACTTGAGATATCCTTGGGGAAGTTGAGTATTTGCCTCCTTTAGTTGAGGATTTTCCCTAAGATCATGGCTGGACTAGGGATTCGAATCCAACTGCCTTCCAAGAATGAAAGGATCCTTCCCCCATTCATCTCAACAACTTAACTACTACCTAGAATAGGTAGTGCTCCCTCAAAAGGGCCATAAGAGCGTTGTAGCACTCCCTAGTAGTGTATAGGGGAGCGCCAACACTCCTGAGGATAGGAGCGCTCCTGCAAAAGGGCTGATGCAGTGCTATAACGCTCCCTAATGGCTTATGGGGGAGCGCCAGCACTCCTGAGATAGTTATAGGGGAGCGCTCCCCTCCAAAAACTTAGTTTTTTGAGTGTTTTTAGATGGAAAAAGGTTTATGAGCCTATTTAACCTTTCCTCCTCTTCCAAATAAAATGTTTGACATGTGCCAAGTGTCCTCCTGATGTCGTTTACAGGCATGACATAGGCATCATGGCAGTATGCTTCCCTGACACTTGCGACACTTGTGAGAAAAATGCGACACTTGCAACCTTTGTAATGACGACACTTGCGACACTATCAAAGTGATTATTTTTTATGTGTAACAAATGGTCTTCATCATGGCCATCTTTTGAACAATGTTTGCATGTGAATTTTTCTCCCTCTTTCTTAACAACAACATTTTTTTTTCCATTTCCCTTAAACTTCCTGTTTCCTTTGTCTCCATGGCTGAAAGGCTTCTTGTTACCCTCACGAGTTTTGTTCCTTCCTCTTGCTTCCAAATGAGTGTCCTGAACACAAAATTCATCTAAATTTGAAGGATTAAACATGAGTATAGTATGTCTCAAATAACTATGTAAAGCTCCAATATATTTGAGTAAAGTTTCTTGAGAAGACAAATCTACTCCCAAAACCAAAGATCTTCTCCTAAATTCTTGAGTAAAGCTTTGCAGATTTTTTCCTTTAGCTTGTCTAAAGTTTTTCCATTCCATAGTAGCCTTTTGCATATATGCCAATGGGTAAAATTGTCTTTTAATTTCAATAATAAAATCATTCCAAGAGGTTAAAATTTTGCCATGTTTCTTCATGTCCTCTCGAGTCTTGGATTCCCACCAAATGAGTGTTGCACTATCCAATCTTAAAGAAGCAAGTTGAATCTTGGTTTCATCATCTTGAATTTTTTGTATCCTACAATATACCTCAATCTGATGAGTCCAATTATCTAATTTCTCAGCATTAACTTCTCCATTTTACATTGGCAATTCAAATTTAGTATCAAGCTTTAATGAAGGAATTTGCGAAGGAGTTTTACCATGTCCCTTTGGAGAGTTCGGAAGAGGTCTTGAATTGGTAGTAGTAGAAGAAGAATAAGAAGAAGAAGATGGAGGAGATGGAGGAGAGGGTGGTGGAGAAGCACCATTCCCTCCATTTCCATTTGGAGTTTTATCACCACTGTCTCCCTTGTGCTTTGAAGGGTTGGAGCCTTCACCTTGCAACCTTGCATTCCTTTCGATCGAGATCTTCATCATCTCTCTCATTTCCATGACAACCTTTCTGAGATCTTCATCTTCTGCAGGAACATGTTCATGACTTTCTTTATGATCCATATTTGGTGACTGCCTCCTTGAAACGTGCAGTGATGGTATATGCTTCCTCCTTGAAGGATGAGAACTTGGATCTACAAGTTGACCTTCTCCTCTTGTGAGTTTCAACCTTGTGAGCATCAGAAAAAAAAAACACTTGCAAATAATCAAGTCTTCAAAAAAACCAATGCTCTGATACCAACTTGATCTAAAAATGAAGAAGACTTGTATTCTTGAAAATCTTTGCAAGTTAAATTTATGTGTTAAAATGAAAATGGATCAACTTTGCAACACAAATTTAATAGGATTTACTCATTCAAGATTCATATAAACAACAGCAAAATCAGTGAACAAAAAACACATAACACGGCAAATGATAAAGGAGTTCACCCCTCTCTTGGGCTACATCTCCTAGTCCAGCTTCCAATGGATCATTTGTATTATTTTCTCAAAGTGATAAAAAAAATGTACATTACAATGCTCAAAATTCCAAATAGACTGCTCCAATGGCTTCAAAATGTCCAAAAACCCCTAGCTGGGCTTTTTCGGCACCTCGTTTGGCCAAAAATTGAAGAAGATAGGCTTCCTGGAGGTCCCCCTTCAAACTTGTTGTCTCTGCATCTACAAAACACACCCTTGTTGGCTCAACCTAGCCCAAACGCATTTTAAAGTGTAAAAACTTGGCACCGGGCACAACCGCGTGAACCATGCAAACTGTAGGACGGTTATGGGCACACCTAGCCCCTAACCGCCAAGGGCAAGGTCATATGACCCATATGACCACACATTTAAAAGTAAAGGCCATAACCGTTGAACCGAATTCAAACCAACGCGTACCCACGCGCGTGTTCAATGGTCATATGGAAACAAACATGTGACCGCGACCATAGAAAAAGGGCTATGTTAAAACATATGCCCACGCCTGTGGTCATATTACAACAAAACATGTGATCGGGGTATAGTTTTAAATGTGTGCACAAAGGGTTTAAACCATGGCCATATTACAATACACATAACCACGGGCTGGGGCTAGGCCCTAGCCCGACCCCCCGCCCATACATACATTATTTCAATTCAAATGTAATGTGCACTATATAGTGTTAAGAAACACTATGGTGGCACGTTGGTTGGTGGTCTTTGCCAAATATTTGCATGCGGGTGGAGGTCACGGGGTCGATTCCGGTGGACTCCAAATAAATTTTAAACCAATAAATAGGGGACACGTGGCGGCCATTGATTGGGCCACGTGTCACCATTCCATTCACTGCAAATAATCCATGTCACCTTCCAATTGTGCAAATAGCTTCCTGCCAGGTGTCATACGGCCTACCACATCAACGTCCGTACGGACTGTACAGTTAGCACCCCTTTTTTGCCTGTTTTCCATTTTGAACAGAACGCGATATATCTCGTTCCCAACATCTGTTTGAACCCAAACGAGTTGCATTGGGTTCGTAACAATGAGGCCTATGCTCTCGTTCGATTTGAAGCAATTCTGAGCACTTTGAATTTTTGAGCAAAATTTGATCCCCTGATCACTTAGTAGGTTTGAATCTCCTTGGTGGAAAAGTGTTAAGGGAAGATGGATTTTGGGAAGGTGTAATCGCCATATGATATTCAAGGAGGGCTCACCAAAGGTGGAAGAAGAATGTCCTTCAAGTGGAGTCGCCAGACAAGATGGGGAAAGGCTTTGGGATAGCTTGCCAAAGTGTCGTTAGGGTCAAAAGAGGATTCAAAATCATCCTCGACAACGGTGCCAAAATGTTATCACACAAGTTGTAGGATGGGAAAATCCTGACCCAAATCAAAATATGGCAACAACTAAGAGAACATCTACCCACTGTCACCTTAGATAGGTATTCTCGTCACTTTAGAGGTGAAGTGGTCACCTCAAGGAGGGAATCTCGAGTGACCCTAAGGGGAAATGAAGAGAAAAGTGAGAGTATGGAAGTGAGGTCCCTATATGTCAATGATAGAAGGTAATATAAGGGATTGATCAAGTCTCTTGGATGAAGGAATATGTGCCACAGTGTAGGAGACCTCCCAATGATAATTGTACCTTCCTGAGACATAAGAAAAACCGAGATACAAGCCCAATAATATTATTGGAAAAGAAAGAAAATATTGATGTCCTTGTTAGAAGAAATATACAAAGATAAAAATAAGAAAATAAATGTCAACAATATCTACTAAATAAATTCCAAAAATCAAGATAATGATACAAGAGCTAAGCTAGGTATAACTAGTACAACTCAAGATTGAAAGAGAAAGACTTTAGCATAAAAGTAAGGTTGTTATAAACAAGTGTTGCGGAGATATTTTATCAGCTTTATGTCTGTAGAAAACAATTTGTTACAACATAAAAATCGGCCACCAAAAATTGCAAGTAATCCACCCAAAAAGTGTGCTGGGACTAGTAGATTGTAGGGGAAAAATATTGGCAACTTCTAACGATTGAATTGTGAGTTATTTAAGAAAATGTTTAGGGTTTGTTGCAGCCCTACTGGCTATAGCTTTATTTTTATAACATAAGAAATAATTTATTATAGGATCAAGATGCCTTGAGGGCTTTAGGAGGCCTCAAGCAACTAGAACAACTTCCAATTTAGACAATCTCAAAATCCTGAGTTTTCACGTTTATCAATGCAATATATTATTTCTCCAATAAAATTATATTAGTTCCTTTATATATTGGTGTATGGAGTCAAATAAAGAATAAACTAACAATTATATATCCTTGGGGGTGTAATATGTTTTACCCCCCAAGGAAAGAAAGGATAACTAGGAAGTACCAGGAGGGTGTAATCCCTTGTACTTCTCCTAGTAAAGCCTTATGCAACAAATTATTCCAAGAAAAAAATTATGGACATGGTGGGGTTTTATGCCCTTATACTCCCCAGGAATTCTAGAAAATCAAACATGTAACCAAACAACGAAGAAATAATGAGATATATTCCTTACCTAGTCCAAGCATCAACAAGATAAACCTCCTTTTTACCAAGATTAATCCACCACAAATGCAAGATAATAGCTCCACTAGAGATAGTGCATCACTTCATCCACCAATAGAAAAGACAAACCATAACAAGAGAACAAGAGAGATATATTTCCCAAAGAGGGCAAAAATTTCAGCTAGGAGTCTTCTCACAATGGGAGAGTTATGACGAAAATGAAATAGAGATGATCTCTAATTATACAAATCCTCTAAAACATAGTTTGTACACAAAACTTAGGGTAAAACACAAGATAAGGGGTCAAGATCCCTTACCTTTCCCATTTAAAAAAGTAATATTATTTAATTCATAGTTTGCACATAAGAGAAACCCTAGAAACAAGATGCCACCTCTTTGGGAAACGTTTGGCACTTTTGGTCAAGTTGTTGAGGTGGAGAAGGGAGAACTAGGCCTACAAAGGCCAATTATCTTCAATCAAATATTTTCTTCCACAATACATGGGCCTCTTCCTCCAAAACAGGCCAAATTTCCATCAAATCATGCATCACCACCACAACCTAGCCCTAGGGTGACGTCAAGCCCTCAAAAGGTGACATTTTGGTGCTTACAAGAAAGTTGTTTGGCATGTAGGGGATTCGTAATATCCTCCAAGGTGTTCTCTAGGTCCCAAAAGGAATGTCATCATCATCCATATTGTGGGCCCTTGGCACCCAACCTATGGGCTTCAAGCCCCAAGGAAGCCCAAGCTAGGCTTGTTCTTACAAAACTGTCCACCAACTCGGTCCTGCAAAGACAATGAATACGCCCTCCAAGTATCTCAAGTTAAATGCATCATTATGAGTATACCAAATAAATAAAAGATACATATAAGCATGTACATCTGAACTACCTCATCAAAATAAACAAATTCTCAAAGACCCTATGCAATTTTCCATGTTTATGTATGGGATGGTTGACAAAGCAACCTATTGGGTGAATTGTTCCTCGAGTTTAAGAGTGTTTTCCAAGGAGACCTCTTTATAAGTCACGTGAATGAGGTGTCATGGATGGGGGGAATACTTTTGGGCATGTTTTTCATGACATACAAGGGGTTGTAGTGTCTCATTTATGGGTGCCTTTGTAGAGGGTGTGTTTCACCTTTGTTTTTAATGCATCCTTTTCCCAAGCCCCTTCCTTGCCATTAATCAATTAAGGTCCAAATATTGGGTACTCCCTAGGGTGAATATATTATATTGGGGGGAAGTACCTGTGTGTTAATTCAAGGGAGAAGTACACATAGTTCCATGGGGGTATATTCTAGCTTGTAATGCACTTTGTGTAAATCCCTCAATCAAGTGGGACATTTATGTTATGTGTTTGATTTTGCAGGCCTTTGATTTTTTAGGAGAAGCATTTCATTTCTCTCAATACCTCTTTGGGAGAGCATCTGTAAGGTTCATAATCAAGATTTTATATTTTTCCATCCATCTCCCCTCTTGTCCTTCAACCCCTTCTTTCAATGAAATGAGGGACAACCCCTTCTTGGGTCAGTACACCCAAAAATATCAAAAGGTAAGGATATGAGGGGATGAAGTGTGGAAAGTGACAAGTATGGTCAGGAATGGCATGATGAATCATCAAGAGGACCTACCAGTAGAAATCCTATCCCGAAGGGTGACCCACTTACTAGGGCACAATGTTAACCACCAAAGTGAAACAAGGCAAAGAGAATAATGTCCAAGCAAATGTTACATAATCAAAAGCAATAATAGATGCAACAAAATAAAATTCCTCAAATATTGAAATGACACTCACCATAATACCTAGCTTGTACCTCATGGAGCAAGACCCAATGTCTTCTGGAAGCCAACAATGTGGTGGATACTGTTATGATGCACCTAGAGTTGTGGTGGCAAGGTGGATCTTTGTCTGTGCAAGTGGACATTGCTTGAAACTTTATCTCTCAGTACTCCATGTATGCAACCTAAGGGCCTCAAAACATCATCTCCTTAGTTATATATAGAAGTTGGGGATAATAGGTCCACCAACTCATTCATACTATGAATATGGTTCCAAGGAGATAGTATGTTCAGGAGAACTCGGGAGCCAAAATGTAGAGTGGGTCCATGTAAGTGAAAATTCTGTTCAAAGTTTAGTTTCACAGGTGAAGATCTTTCCCAAAAGGAGGCACTCCTCTAGATTAAAAAAATTATCTTCCACCGTAAACTAAAGGATGCCACACTGAAGGTGGTGTGCTTTTATCATCAATGGAAAAACTAAAAGAGTTAGTCCAATGTTCGAAAGTTGAAGTTGATGATGTTGATGACGATGACCCAAGAATCATACAGATCAAAGAATATGAGGGAAAGCACACAATGGAAGGAAAGGAGGTGGAAATGGTTGTGCAAAACTATAGTTGTCCAATTAAAACAAAGAAACACAATATCGACATTGAGGAAGCACCTAAAATGGATATCATTGGTGATTATTGGGATAAGGCGATTGTCACTCAGGTGGTGGATTTTCTCAAATAATACAAGGATTTATTCCCCCAGATCTTCTTAGAGATGAAGGGGATTAGAGAGTCCCTAGGGGATATGAAAATTAATCTCAAGCCAGATGTTAAACCTATCAAGAGGATTCCCTACCAGTTAAACCCCAAGTGTAAAAAAAAAGGTGCACAAGGATTTGGATGAGATGTTGGATGTTGGAATCATTGTTCTTGTGGAGGAGTTTGATTGCATCAATCCCATGGTGGTGAAACTAAAGAAAAAAGTGGCATTTGAATATGTGTGGACTTGTGGATCCTTAATTCCACCTATGTAAATGACCCATCCCCTACTCCTTTCACCGATGAGGTTCTATAGAACGTTGGAGGATGAGAGACCTACTCATTTATAGATGGATTTGTAGGGTATCATCAGGTCTAGATCATGGAGGAAGATCAAGACAAGACCACTTTTGTGATAGAGTGGAGCTCCTTTTATTATGCAATGATGCATTTTGGACTGAAGAATGCAACCAAGGTCTTTTCCAAGATCTTGGTCATGAAATTTAAAGAATTTATCCACAAGTTCATTGATGTTTACTTGAACGACTAGATAGTGTTCAATTTATTAAAAGGGAGCATGCAAGCCCTTCGCTTGATGCTGGATCAATGTTGCCAACTCCAGATTTCATTAAATTTTAAGAAGTGTGTCTTCTGTACACAATTCGGTACTCTATTGGGGAATGTTGTTTGCAATGAATTGATTGTTAGTTGACCAAGACAAAATTACTTCCATATTGGATATGGTGGTCCCTACTTTGGTTCGAGAGCTATGCGCCACATTGGGTCATATAGGATATTACCGAAAATTCATTTAAAGCTATGAGAAAATTGTTTCCCCCTTGGAGAAGTTGTTGTGAAAAGATAGCAAGTACATCTAGACATAGGAATGCCAAGAATCTCTAGATACCCTAAAGGAGAATCTATTCACTGCATCGATTCTGGTATTCCTCGACTAGTCCAAGATATTTCATGTTCATCTAGATGTTTCCTCCATTGCGTTGGGAGTAGTTCTTGTGGAGCCGAGTGAAGCGAATGTTGATCATCTGGTTTAATTTTCCAGTCGCAAATTGTCCTATGTTGAGAAGAATTATACAACGATTGAGCGCGAGGGCCTCACCATGGTACATGCTTTCAATAAATTTTGGAAATATTTACTGGGAACCCCTTTTAAATTATTTACTAGCCATTTAACGCTTAAGTATTTGGTCAACAAACTAGTGTTGGGGGGGGAGATATGTCATTGGTTGCTTCTCTTCCAAGAATTCAAGTTCGACATAGTTGTCAAACCAGAGAAGTGTAATGTCATACTGAATCATTTGTCAAGGATTGAATATGGAGGAGCTAGTAGGAGCCTCGATGATGAACTCCCTAATGTGAAACTGTTTCAAATAGAAGTGGTTCCTAATTAACTAGTCGATATTTCCAAATTTATCACTTCCATATAGGCCCTCACAGGGCACACTCAGGCCCAACATCACCAACTAGTGACCAATAGTGTTGACTAGCATATAATCGTTGAACAATTATACAAATTGGGTTTCGATAGTATTCTTCACTGATGTCTCTTAGAGTATGAATGGGACCCCATTTTATATGAACCACATGAGAGTCTCGCAAGAGGTCAAAATGCCAGAAAATATACTTCACTATAGGTCCCATGTACATGGATTGGTTGCCCTAGATTTTCACTGATGCCAAGGAGTATTGTAAATGATGCAACACTTGTCAATGGATTGGGAAGCCTTGCAGAAGAGATGAGATGCCCTTGTTTCTTGTTATAACATTAGAACCATTTGAGAAGTGGGCCATTGATTTTGTGGTCCCTATCAGTCCTTTCAAGTGATAGACAAGGGCACACTATATTTTCACTATAACTGAGTACTTTACTAGATGGGTTGAAGCCACACTTGTTAAAGATTGTACTACATAAATGATGACACAATTCATCTTTGAGAATGTGATTACCCAGTTTAGCTGCCCGAAGGTGTTGATGAGCGATCAAGGCTCACACTTTCTGAACGAGACCATTCAGGAACTCTCTTTATATTTCATGATCCACCATTAGAAGAGCACTCCCTATCATCCACAAGCTAATGATAGAGTTGAAGATTTCAATAAGAGTTTAGAACATGCTTTGACAAAATTTTATAATATGTAGCATGATGACTGGGATCAACAGATCCCCATAGTTCTATGGGCATATCGAACAACCTGTAAACAATGGACAAAGGGCTCCCTCTTTAGATTGGTCTATGAAAAATAAGTTGTCATGTCACTCAAGTTTATTGTTCCTAGCCTATGTATTGCTATAGCTACCCATATGACAGATGAACGGTCACTTCAACAAAGATTGAATGAAATCATAGAGTTGGAAGATGATTTTTTGGTGGTAGGATTCATCCAGGAGGTTGAGAATCAGAGACAAAAGACATGGAATGACCGCAACATCCACCACAAAATTCTACATCCAGGTTCCCTGGTCTTTCTCTATGATAGAAAATACTAACAACACACCGATAAGTTGTGTATGTGTTGGTTGGGCCCCTTCCACCTAGTCTACATCAATGAAGTTGGCGTAACTAAGTTGGCCACATTATAGGGATAACCTCTCAAGGAACTTGTAAATGGAAGTAGGTTGAAGGTGTATTATGGCTTGCAGGGGTCACCTCTCATTTAGCAACATTTATCCAACCTAGAGTTAGCATAGGGTAGCAATATAGTAGGATGTACAACAAGTAGAAAGGTACATAGTCGACATAATTAACCTTTTTGGAACCACATGATACGCTCTGGTCACACATACATAATAGATAGATTGATAACTTTGCAAATTCTCAAGATTTCCAATTTTAGGTGAAATTATGACACACATACAAGGTATTGGCTCTAGCAAGGGATTCACATGAGACTGGGATGCGCTACTTGGCGCTACACCACATTTAAAGGTCAAGAAATCCAATTTGTCTAGATCACACACAACCCAGGTATGTAATCCGTTATGACACCACATTATAAAAGGCACTTCACCAATATTACAAATCCGAACCATTATCTATTTGCTTGTGGGAATGATGCGTAGGTCCATAGTTCTCCCCTAGTCATCCACATTAGTTGGCCCCTTGTCTCATTATGAAATCTAGTTCTGTCCATCAACCACTCTATAATAATCATCCCTACCCGACGATTTGTTGAAGGCATCCTCCACGTCCCATTCTCTCTCGCCCCCTTCCATCGCCACTCTACCAGTTCCCATTTTATTTCCCACGAACCCTCAAATATCCACTTATATTCTCATCACCCAGTCAAGTTTCCCTTCCATGGATAGGTTCACCAGAATTTTAAGGGCATGAAAGTCACAGTCCAAGCAAGCAACTATAGAGCCCATAGTCCAATTCTCATGGCAGTTGAGATCTCAAACAAAAATGTTGGGTGAGGGTCCTAGCTTCTTATTCACCTAAAAGATATATCCTACTACCACACAGTTCTCAAAACTTTGCTTCGAAGTTGTGACAATACGCCATCTCTCTAAGTTGAGAGTTGGTGTGCCTATCGCAATGGATAATCACATTTTTTGAAGCAAGTATCCCAATGCCACGGGTTACCCTCTCCATCGGGTTTGGAATTTGTTTCTTCTGTCCTATACTGCTAGCTCAACAAGATAGGAGGATGATGACAGTCTCCATTGGTGGATCTCTTCCTTGGGATATATCTCTCGTAGGTCAATGAGTAATTGGGCCAAGTTCTAGTTGTAGATCTTGGTTCAGTTATGGGGCCAGTTTTTGGATGGTGTGCTTCAAAAATATCTCTCACTCACAACTTGAGAAACTCTCGAAGATAGAGATTTCAAGCTCCTACACAAATAAATACCAAATCCATATCTTACCTTGAGGAATTATCGACTCATTCCAAGACCTATGTCTAACTACAACCACAACCTTGATAGATGATTTTCTCTTGCTCAAACCCGACTTCAACCACAACTTGGTTTGTTTCTTTGGTCAAACAACAATGATCATTTACTCTTACTCAACTCCATCACAAAATTCACTCCATGAGGCCATTGGCTTGAGGACAAGCCAAATAATAGTGGTGGATTCCTGTTGGCACCCAAAGTTTTGGGATAAATATTGCATGCAAAAACAAATGTAGTTGTGCATGCACTTCATTTTTGCATGAAAAACCAATAGTTGTGTAGTATATGACACAAGGTGCACGTGCCAAGACGATTTTTTCTAGGCATGTCGAAAATCAAGAATACACTACATGCATGTTAGAATAAAGAAAATAATCTTCGGGAAATATTCTCGAATGATTACTTCAGTAAGTACGAGAGATCATGTAGCAGTAAGGGAATGATATAGAAAGGTAGTTAATATTTCCATTACTCCAAAAAGGCTATGTGGACTGCATGCGGGTGATAGAAGTGTTAGGGACTAGAAGTTAGAAAAGTGAGTCGCATGGAACTAAAAGTGATAGAGGGCCAGAGTAGAGAAAAAGACAAAAGGGAGAAACAATGACAAATAAGGAGTTGGTTAGTTAGTCGGTTGGCTAGTCAATCAGCTGCTTGATTGCTCATGTTCTGTGAAGACTTTGGCCATGTTTTGTAATATGTTTGGTTGTGAGTCTGGTTTTTTAATATCGACAGAGTCTGAGAGAAGTGTATAGCTCCATGTGATGAACCACTATGAGAATGTATAAGAGAATAGGCCATTGTTTCTCTCAATTGATGAGTTGCTTGATATATGTATGTGTCTGGTTGAATGAATAAAATAAAGTTGTCGTGATTCCTATTCTATGATGTGTTGATGTGCCCAATGAATGTATGTGTTCATGCTACATATTTTTTTTATCTTTTAATCATAATGTAATGGAATGTATGAGTTTCAACTCAAATGCATTCCCTGTGTAATTAACCCTTCATAACCGATAGAAGACCATGTGGACTTTGTGATTCTCATGTCATCTCGGGTGAGACCTTCTTCAGTGTTCAGATGAGGATTGATATGTCAATGCCTTGGGGTTTTTTTTGGTCAAATCTGGATGAAACCTAGGTCATCAACCCCCCAATTTTAAGAAGGACGCATGCAAGTGAGCCAACACGAATCAGAAAATATTTTTAGTTGCGTGATTATCCATCACATGTAGAAGCCATGATTGTAGTATACCATCTTTATGGAAACAAATCTATGTGGTGCGATCAACTCAAGAAGTTCAAGCACATTTATGAGAAGAGAATTTCCTAAAATCAATTCAAGAGATATTTCCAACAACAATACTTGTCAGAGAATTATTATGAGAAGAATATGAAAGAGTTCTTTGAACTCAAGCTTGGGAGCATGACAACATATGAATACGAGAAGAGGTTCTTTGAGTTGGTGAAGTATGTGGGATTCATAAAGGATGAGAAAGTAAAAATCCAAAGGTTTTTGAGTGGGTTACCCTCTTTCTACAGTGACAA
Organism: Picea engelmannii; assembly: GCA_009831015.1. Taxonomy (NCBI): domain Eukaryota; kingdom Viridiplantae; phylum Streptophyta; class Pinopsida; order Pinales; family Pinaceae; genus Picea; species Picea engelmannii. Next base: position 459,795 of record ML781081.1, read on the forward strand.
GATACAATATGATAACCCCAAGACCTTGGAGGAGGCCATAAGGAGAGAAAAACATCTTTATGAGAAAAGTATAGGGAGGCCAAATTTCCAAAAGAATTGGGATGAAAAGAAGCAAGGAAATATGGATCAAAGAAAGGAAGGATTCAAGCCACCTTTTAGCATGAATATATCTTAAGCATATCGACAAGGACAACTAGCATATTGTGAGTATAAATGACAGATACCTTGGGGAAAATGCCAAGGCAACATCCTATAAAGTGTTGGAGATGTGAAGGAGACCACTTGTATAAGGATTGTACTCACTAGGGAGATAGGATGAGGACTATGCACAATATTCAGGAAGTTGATACAATGGATGATGTGGGCAGGAGCATGCCAAGGATTTATGCATCCTTGGACGACATACAAGTAGACTACCAATATCAAATGATTGAGGTACAAGATAAGATTGATAATCATCCCATAACTATTTTTATTGATTCTAGATCTAGTCATAGCTATATAGATAAAAAAATAGTTGAAATATTTAAATTGAAGAGATGTAAGCATGAAAACTCTTGGTTGGTTCAACGAGCCATTGGAACAAAGAGGAATATCAATGAACTTGACAAAGATTGCCTCGTAAGCATGAATGGGGTTAACACTAAAGTAGATTTAAACATCATACCACTTGGGTCATATGATTTCTTAATTGGTATGGATTGGATGGAAAAGCACCATATCATCATAGATTTCTATAACAAGGATTTAACATGCCTTGCTGAAGAAGGAAACTTAAGGATGGTGCAAAGTATCCCAAGACCTATATCCATAAGAGATATTTCAGCACTACAGCTAAAGAAGAGTTTTAGGAAAGGATTCCAAATACATACAACACATATGGAAGAGGCGACAAAATATAAGGAGCTAAGTATCGAAGATTATCCAATACTAAAGGAGTATGAATATGTCTTTGGGGAGTTTCCAGGCTTTCCACCCAAGAGAGATATTGATTTCTCTATTGAATTAATGCATGGAGATTCTCTGGTGTCCAAAATCCCTACAGGATGAGCACATCAGAGCTGGAAGAGTTGCAGATGCAACTAGAAGAATTGTTGAAGAAGGGGTACATACACCCAAGTGTCTCGCCATGGTGTGCCCTAGTGCTCTTTGTGAAGAAAAATGATGGAACTTTGATAGCTTAATAAGGTAAATGTAAGGAGCAAGTATCCTCTACCACAGATTGATGATATTTTCAATCAAATGAAAGGAGCAAGGATATTTTCCAAGATTGACCTAAGGTCAGGTTATCATCAAGTGAGAATCAAAGAAGAAGACACTAGCAAGACAACATTCAGGACAAGGTACAACTATTATGAGTTTGTGGTGGTGTCATTTTGCTTGACAAATGCACTAACTAACTTTATGTTTCTAATGAATGGAGTGTTCAAAGATTACCTAGACAAATTCATCATTGTATTCTTATCTACACCAATATAGAGGAGGAGCATGAGAAACATTTGAGGATGGTGCTACAAGTATTGAGAGATCACAAATTGTATGCCAAACTAAGCAAGTGCACTTTATATCAAAGGTAAATTCATTATTTGAGCCATGTCATCTTAGAGGAAGGCATAGTGATGGACCTTGAAAAGGTTGAAGCAATCAAAAGTTGGCTAATGCAAAATAATGTTTCAGAATCGAGATCCTTTATGGGATTAGCTGGATATTATAGGAGATTCATTGCAGGTTTCTCCAAATTTACAAATCCAATCACTTCATTGTATAAGAAGGGAACACATTTTCAATGGACTTCTAAGTGTGAAGAGAGTTTCCAACACTTAGAAGAATTATTGACCAACACACCTATTCTAAAGGTTGTAGATCCAGATGAAGATTTTTGTATGTGCATAGATGCATGCAAGGAAGGGCTTCATGGAGTCCTTACATAGAATGGACATGTCATATGTTATGTTTCAATTAAGTTGAAGGAACGTGAAAGAAAGTATGTTACCCATGACTTAGAGTTGGCAGCCATAGTCCAAAAATTAAAAATGTGGAGGCACTATCTCATGGGAAGAAAGTTTGAGTTGAAGACAAATCATAGCGGTCTAAAACACTTGTTTGAGCCACCAACACTGAATTGCAGAAAAACCGAATGGATGGAATTTCTCACTGAATACGAATTGGACATCAACAATATCAAATGCAAAGAGAATACGGTGGTTGATGCACTCAACAAGAGGGTGCATGAAATGCATGCTGCAACCATTAGCATGTATTTCTCATATTTGAAAAGTATAATTTTGGAAGTTGTAGTGTCAGATCAACATTATGCACAAGTTACAAAAGGTTTGCAACAAGAAAATTTATTGTTAAATTTTAAATATTATAGGTTGAAAGAGGATGGATTCTTCTTGTTCAGGGACAAAGTTTATGTTCCTAACACTCCATATTTGATAAATTTAGTGTTAAAAGATATGGACAATGTACCATATGTTGGTCATCCAGGATACCAGAAGATAATTGCAACAACGAGAAGCCAATATTTTTGGCCAAGAATGAAGAAGGATGTGGCTGATTACATAGCTAGGTGCATGCAATGTCAGAAAGTGAAGACTAAACACAAGCATCCATCAAGATTGTTACAACCATTACCCATTTCTATATTTTATCACCAATTTTCCAAGAAAAAAAAGGCAACATGATTCCATCATGGTAGTGGTGGACAATCTTACAAAGGATGCACATTTTAGTTCAGTGAAAATGACTCATGAGGAAGCCAACAATGCAAATATTTACATGGAAGAGATTGCTAGGCTACATGGTGTGCCTAAGGAAATTGTGTCAGATAGAGATCCCAAGTTCACTTACCACTTTTGGAAGGGATTGTTTAAGGGATTTGGGACTAATCTAAATTTTAATACAACATATCACCTAAAGTCAGATGGGCATACATAAAGAACTAAACGGATAATTGAAAATATGTTGAGGATGTATGTAATGGAAAATCCTTCCAAATGGGAAGACCACATTCATCTAGTTGAGTTTGCTTACAATAATGGGTATCAAGAATCGTTGAATATGAGCTCGTTTGAAGCTTTATATTTAAGGAAATGCAATACACCAGTAATTTGGGAAAAACCAACAGATAGAGCAGTTGTTGGGCCAAAATTGCTAAGGTAAATGTAATATCATATGGTTAAGATCAAACATAATTTAAAGGTTGCACATGATAGGAAAAATAGTTATTAGGATAAATATACCACAGATAGGGAATTTAAAGTGGGAGAGAATGTGTTTTTAAAAATTTGAAGGAAGTTGAATGTACATAAGTATGCAAGGCTCCATTTTCAAAATGAAATGAAGGAGCGAGAGATTGATGGTCGAAATTGTTGCAGGAGTTGAAATTGCAAAAGTTTCAAGTATTGTAATATAAATTTTATATATGTATACTAGTATGGTGTTGTGCACTGAGGATGATGCAATTTGTAGGGGGAGGGGAGTGTAACATCCCTATTTATAATACTTGTTTTAGTGATGTGTATTTAAAATGTATGGTCGTGGGCCTGAATATGTAATTTGTAAACATTGTATATGATCGTAATAATAAAATAAATGTGACGTTGGATACAAGTGGACACAGACAGAGTAATTGGGGGATAAGTTTCCAAAATAGAGGGGAATGTCTAAGAATTTCTAAGAGAGGGGTCCAAGGGGGGAGAATTATTCATGGGTATTAATTCCAACCCAATTTTCTAAAATTATTATTTGAGTGAACCTTTCTATTTTTCTTTTGAGTGTATGAGAGCCCAATCATTAAAAACATGTAAGAGGGGTTGGTGGGAAAATTCACATCCATAGTTATGAGAGCATGGGGGTTGAGTATAATCAACCGTGAGGAATGTGAGTAAACTCTCATGGGTAAAAGGGAAATTCGAGTGGCCTTTGTGGGTAGGTTTTTCATGCAGATTTTGGAGCAACAAGGGAGTGGAGAGAATTGGAGCTTGAGGGCAGCCATAGTAGGTGTTGTAGGAAACTCGTTGGAGTTTTTGTTGCATGAGAAAGTGGTATGTTATGTCTGTGGATAATTATATTTCCATGTGAGTGATTTTCCCCTTGAACATTGGGCTGTTTTGCTAGTTTTATTGGGGAAACTAGCATCCTTGGAGTCCCCAACATTACAAATTCCTATCCAACCTTATGTTGGATCCCTGGAGGGAAGAGGGAAGGCCTAAGGGACTGCGCGCACTGAAGGGGGATACCAATTGTAACATCTCATTCTTGCACACACATGATATGACTTATTCTTTAAGGACACTTGCGTGCAAGTGATCCAGTTTAGTATATGGTTGTTTCTTTCACTTATGGATTCTGATGATGATGCTTATGGATTCTAATGTTATGTTATTTGATTATCTATGTATAGACAGGTTCTATTGACAGGTTTCTCCTAAGTGTGCAGGACACTTGATTGATTGAGTATGTTGATGGCATCGATGGACCTCCTTGGACTCCCACTACTACATTGGGCAAAAATTACGACGAAATATTACGATGGTTTAAAATTTCGTTGTAATTTTTTTTATTTTTTTGGACTAAATTTACTTATTTTTTTCGGGGTCCAACTGTTCGCCGCTCTAGAAACCAACATTCCACGTTGGTCGTTCTAGCGACCAACATTCCACGTTGGTCATTCTAGCGACCAACATTCAAACTTTAGTCATTATAGCGACCAACTATGTCACCTGTGAGAATCAAACAGTCATTGACTTATTGTTTGGTCAATTTGACTAAATTCGTCGGAAGACCGACTAAATCAATCCTATATATATCTCAGGTACGACAAATGTGCTATAGTTGCAACAATCATTTTCTATAGTTGCGTGAGTAATTTATGAAATGGTGTTCTGATGCAATGGTGTTCTGGTTTTTTATGAAATCTTGATTTGAATTCTCTTTCAAGAAGAGAAACATTAAATTGATCAGACTCTACATAGCTGAGATTTTGAAGGTCAGTACTTAAAATTTTTCTGTTTGATTTAGTAATTTGGTGGTATTGAACTATTTTATGGTGGTATTGAACTTCTGATAATCATTATCTTTAATTTGATACCATTCCCACATGTTCTGGAACTCGAAAAACATGATCTGGGCAGAAAGAATTAAATTATGGAATCTTCATCACATTCGATGGCTCATTGGTCTTGCATTTTTCCCTTTAGCCGCTGAAAGTTAGAGCTTTCAGCAGCTCACTACACTGTCAAATTTGCCACTTAGCAACCGAAAACCCTAAAATAAACTCCTATCTGATACTTTGCATATCTCTACCTCATGAATATCTAGTGATCCATTAAATTATTATGTTTTCCTTCAATTGACGTATTAAAACCCTTAATGTGAAGGTATGTATCTAAAAGGAGTTAGAAACTATAATGAAGCAAGATGGAGTAACAATGTTAATTCACAATCATAGTATGAAAATAATGTTTTGACAAGACACCAAGATGAGAAATAATGACATGAAATTTATTCAAAATATCATTTGG
>ML781081.1:478270-492867 GCA_009831015.1 Picea engelmannii
TGAAATTGAGATAACTATACCATGTAGTTCATTTAGATAGGGTCCATTGTTTCTTTGCTATATTCTCAAGGAATAAATTATAGCAGTTTTGGTGCTCTTTAATATGTTTCTAAAAACTTACCAAAAGTTTGATTAGATGGAATTCCAATGCTCAAAGCTATATCCAACACATGTAACAAGGAAAAATCAACTAGATAAACCTGGGAAAACATATCCAACACATGTAGTCAAGGCGAAGTCATGACATGGGATTTTCTCTACTAGCCCATCTTTCACCCGATGTTAATCTAATTTTGATATTCTTATGGTATTAAATTTTACATGGCAATTTCCTAATATGCCTCCTTCAGATTCCCACATGTCTAATTCAATTTCAAGTATTCAAGAGGAATTTAGGTCCAAGATACCAAAACTTATTCGTTTTGGTGTCTTTTAAGTGCATGAAATTGTATAGATTTCTATTTGTCCAATATTTCCATGGCATGTATAAAATTTGTGCTTGAAACACGTGGGTCCATCTTCTATCCAATCCCATAAGTTTCACTCAATGTTTACTTTGCAATCGTTAGATATGACTATTTTACTAAAACCACCTATTTAAGCCTAGTTTTGGGATTAAACAAAACCCTAACTTGTATAGCATGTAGCTCGGAAAATATGATGAACTAGATTTTCAAATTTTCATGCAATGTACTTAGTTCTTTCCTCTATTGATCCTAAAATTTCCATGCAATTCTAGTGATAAAAATTTCCATGCAATTCTAGTGATCCTAAAATTTCCTCTATTGACATTAAAATTTCCATACTATGAATATGGCAAAGACACACACTTCCATTCTTGCAAATGTCTCCTCTAGGTCATCCTTTTGAATGATACAATATCCATACACCATGAATAGTGTTTGGAACTAATTTCTTTCCATCATTTTTTAGATCCTACAATATTCCATGGAAACCCCATACAAAACTTCTCTGATACCAATATGATATATAAACTATAGTCTATCATGGGTATTACATTGGACACTTTGTTACAAGACATCTTAAATTCTACTACAAAATACCATGAGATTATACTCATTTATACAATGTTTTCTTATGATCAAAATGTAATATTACAAGTATATTAGTCAAAATATTGAAATGAACTGAGAATATAAGAGATAAAATATATTAGTAAAATGAGCACACCAACACAAGGAATGACAATATGTACTATGGGAAACCTGATTTGGAAAAAACCAACAAGAAAATGATCAATGCACCTTGTTGTTTACAAAGAAGTGTGGACTCACTATGGAGTTACAATAGACACTATCACTTGTGAAAAACTTCTATAAGGTATTTTTCTACCTTTGTTCTACTCAAATATAACAATCATTTTCTCTAGTCATCTATATTACAACAACCTTCTTCAACATTTGGTGTATCGAGGGAACCCAATGCCTCTGCATATATGAGAAATCCTTTCCACCATATAACCTACTCACTAGCATGATGAAATCCCTCATGGGTTCGCATAAATTAGAGGTGGGATACAAATTAGATGGGAAATTCTAAATTATTTCTTCTGTCTTCCGACATAATTTTGGCCCAACACCTACCCAAAATACTGAGTGAAGATTTTTTTTTTGTTTTCTCAGAGGTTGGGCTCCAACCCTAGATGCAAAAGTCTTACATGTCAAGTTATATTTTCAATGTTTATCTTTAGCTATACTATAATATGAATATCATTGTCCTAACGTTTCCTTCTCCCTTGATGGAGTGTAGGTACAACCAAATATGTATCTATCAAACCTATCATCCAGCTCGAGCGATGGAATTTCGAGAGGGACAAGGGAAAAAATATCCAACACATGTTACAAGGAGAAATCAACTAGAGGTGAAAAGGTCAGAAGAAAGTTTTGTAGGCGCATGAAATTATTTCTTGCTGAAGGAGGATCATGCTCTTATGACAATGAGAGCATAGGCGACATTGAGGTTCCCTTGAGGTACAAACACCTATTGAAATAGTGGGTACCCAAGGAACTTCCAGAGTTGGACACTGACTTCTGTGTTAATGAGAGGATATATCGCATTGCTCCGTCATCCATCCATGGCCTTTGTTTATTCTCCATGGACAAAATAAAGATAAAATATGGTGGATTAGTTGAATTGTTTGAGTATGTTGGACCATGTTACACTTATGGAGTATGGTTGAGGCTAGTCCAATATATGCCTAGTATGCAGAGATACACACATGCCGCAAATTATATACAATTGAAAGAAAATAATAAAAATAAAGGAGTGATTATGTATATTGATGGAAGGCCAAAGGCATCGGAGAATATTGCAGGTCTTATAAACAGTACAAGGCCTAGGACAACAAGAAAGGAACCCAATTGCATTTTTTAGGAGCATGAAGGTAATAGGATATTTGTATGTGTGTTGAAAACAATAACGATAGGCGAAGAGTTGTTGGTCAATTACAATCTGAATCGAGTTGACCCAAGAACGTCTTCTTTTGCTATGGTACAAATACCATTTTACGCAAACTTAAAAAAAGATTACTTAATTTGTGAATGTTTCATTTGTGACGAAATTTTATTTTATTTTTGAATGTTCCATTTGCTAATTTTTGCTCGATGTTTCATTTCCAAATATTTGCTAATTTGTATGTGTGAATGTTTCATTTGATAATATTTGACAATATTCCATTATTTCATATATTGGTTTTTCAATATTTCTTGCTTGTACTAACATTCTTCTTGAAATTCTGCCAGAGTGGTGATCAGGGAAAAGGCCCCGTTCCTAGCACCACATCGACCAAAAACGATGAATATATAAGCGATGAAGATACATTTTATTCTAGAGACCCCTTGCAGACAATAGAATTGTCCCTAAGAAAATCCAATAGGGAATTCCGGGATTTGGTCGCTGCTGGGCCGGAAACTGCTGAGGATTTCCAAATAATATCTGAATTATGCATTAAGATAGCAAATTATGGGGTAAGTCATGTCATCTAACAATATCAATTTTTGGTTTTAAAAATTGTAATTTGATATATGCAATTAACACATATTTATCATTGTAGAATTTTTTGAGATCGATGAGAGGGGAAGGGGAAGGTCCTAGTAGCAGCAACAGGACTGCAACAACGAACCCGCATGGCCATGTAGCCACCAAGCTATTTTCCACCCCAAGTGTGTCGCATGAGACCGATTCTATACCTTCTAGGGGTGATTCCACGCCCCCACAACACACGCCAGATCATGTAGCTGGTGTACATGGTCATGGAACTGATCACTCTTCTGTTGATTATTACCCTGGTGCTACACGTATCCAAAGCACAGGAACAACAACGGTATCATTTTTGGTCGACCAGAACATGGTTCCTCTAAAAATAGTACAGCTACCATGTATTTAATATATGTCTTTATCAAGATTCATGTTATATAATTTTTTAAAAAATCACATATCAGTCAGATTTCAATTACTAATGATGACTATGTATTATAGGAAACAATGTGTTCCACAATAGTTTGCATGACTATGCATTAGAAATTTTTGGGTCGACCATTCGACTACGATGGAATCGAAAAAATTCCAAACTAAAAAACCTTCTTATCTCCAGACTGGTTGGCAAGTTTGGTGACTTGTTCAATAAGTCGGAAGTCCTAAACAGGACCAGCAAGCATTTGAAACATGTTAGAGAAGCATATAGGAATAAATTATTACAAGACCCCAAGTGCGAACGCCCTTTGGTTGTCCCCAAGAGGGAGTGGAAATAAATTATTCTCGATGCAAGAGAATTAGCGATGAAAGAACAAGGGAAGAAACCACCTAGCCCTGGAAGGTAGGAGGTGTTTTCAATTTACTATGATGGTATTTTGTTTACTTTACGAGGAAAACAATCAATATCTAACATATTTCAAAATATTGCATAGACTCCAAGACACTTCCAAGGAAACAAAGGCAAGAAAAGACAAACACGGCCAATATAACCTGGGCCAAGGTGGTTATGGGAGATTGAAGGCATGGGTTGTAAGTGCCTAAACATTTTACTTTTTTTTTATGATCGTCACAAAATATGTAATTCATTGCAGCTAGTGACTAATGATTTTGATATTGCTCAATGCAGGGGGGTTTGTTCAACGACGAATCCACAGAAGAAGATCTAAAGGTCAGGTTCAAGTAGGGTTTTGATGGCGTAGTGGCGTGACGAAGAATCTTGGGGAAATCGCCATGTGTCTCTCTAGAGGACATGGTAAATAAAATGAAATTAAAAACTTGTCGATTAGTGTTTACTCATTGATTACTTGTAATGTAAAATATATTTTTTATTCATTTAAAATGTAAAATAATGTGTGTCTTTTACACATTCGCAGGAGAGTAAAAATGCTACCAATGATCCTGATGTACCGACTGATGAACCACATCCCGACCCCCATATTGATTCAAGCGTTGTTGCCGAAGGACCATTACATAGTGGTATGCACATATTTTTAATGTTTTTTTCATTTTTCAATGAGTATTAATATTTAGGGTATATTCTGTACTAAATACTTATATTGTTTCATATGGAAGAGCGTGTATATGCCGATTGAGATCGGAGATCAACAAGCGTAGAAACAACAATGCGGCCACCAACTATTGTTTCTACTGCACCGACTAATCCAGGTATAAAACATTGTAATTAAATCTGTATTAATTAAATTTTCCTGGGAACAGTGAATAACAATATCACTTGAACTTGTTTTGTTGTTGCAGTAGTGGATTCCCATGCGCATCCTCAACCTCCACGTTGAAATACTAGAAGTTCATCATGGCGTGAGGTGTTGAGTACTGATGATGCAACACTTCAAGAAGGCCCAATAACTATGGGGGATCAGTTAAATTATGATGATGACTTAATTTTTTCTTTCATGGAGACCAAGAAGAAGAAGAACAAGAAGAAGAAAAACAAATGATTAGACATTTTATTATTAATATAAATCCAATATATTTTTGGTCCAATGTAATGTATTTTGTTTTCCTACATGTCATGAATGTTATTTGCTTTCATGTTTTTTGTTTTAGCATATGGTGATGAATGTTTGTTTCTTACATTTAATGTTACTGTCATTTCTAATTATAGTTGTAAAATATAGATAGATTGGGTATGGGGAAATGAGAGTGATGTGAGAGGGGGGGAGGGGCCAAAAGAGATTCCACCTTCACGTGGTTGGTCCTGTTCAGTAGAGAATAACGTATTCTCGAAACGAAGAGAAGCTCATTCAGGTATTCATCTTTAGTCATTAATTTGTAGAGGTTATTACATATTTAATTACTATTCTGAAATATAATTAAGTCATGTGATGAATCGCAGGATGAAGAGGAGAAAAATTGGAGGCACCCCATCACTCAAAGGTATGGATTTTGTTAAGGACTGGTTTAAGGTGATTTTTGGTTGATTTATGACTATCATGATATTTCGTAATGAATGTGGAGATCAATGATTTTTTTTAGGAAATTTGAATTTAAAAAGACAAAGTTATGTTGACTCCACAATTGTTAAGGATGCATGGCGGTAGGAAAAATCCCCAAGGTATGTCTCTCTATCCAACACTGTTGCTAGCCTAAATCAATGTAGTACACACTGAATGCGGTGACCTTGAGGTTCATCATCCTCTTCATATGCTTCTTGCTCCTCCTAGGAGGTTCGAACCTCCTAACCTAACCTAGGCTACCCCTACATACCTCGACCTAACCTAAACCTAACCTACACCCTAAGCCTAGAAATCCTAGACTCCTAATGGCCTAATGCAAGATAGTTAGACCTAATCTCTATAGCTCCCTAAAGATACTAAAGCTACTAACTTGGCACTCAATTTAGGACTGACATAACTATTACAAAGACAGTCCCACCATTTTAATGCTAGATATAGATTCACTCTGACACAGTCCCCCATTCTTGGAAGTTTTGGGGCGATTAATATATCATTTGATTTATTGAAATGTCTAGAACAACATACCATTGTAACTGACTAAAGCCAATAACTTGGATCATGTCCCTTCTAACTATATTTAGATACTAAGTTCCATATAAGTATACCTTGCAATTGTTGTTGTCACCATGTTTGTGTGGGTTTGTTTATTTGGTCACTTGTTTATTAGATATTTCCTTGAGCTAATGATATAGTTGAACCTGTGACAAGCACACAATTGTAATTATGTTCCCTATAATTAATTGCAACTTATAATCATTTATCATAAATAAGGAAATTGTATTTTTCTTAAATTTGGATTTGAGTCCTAGTTGATGCCATAATTTAGATTTATGTGCTATGTGGTGATTAATTGTAGCAATGGGAAGAACTTCTCATCATTCAATTGAGTTCAGTAATGAGGTGTGTATTGTCTTTGTCCAGACTATGAATAGGATATTTAAAGCAATACAGTATCAAGGTTCCTATTCCATTCCACATGCCCTGTGAGTGGAAGGAATGACCTTTTTAATACTAGAACCCCTTGTCCATCTGATGAATGTGTTCTTTTTTTAACCAATTCTCTCCAAGGTGATATTGTTTTCTTATTATTTCACTGTCTATGAATGTATTCTTTATTGCACTTTTATTCAACCTCCATCTAGCAGACCTACCCCCACTAGGATTTTGAGGATTTCTCTTTCTTATCACAATTCATTTTCCACTGCAAACCCCCTTCATGAAACCAACCTTCAATCGCTAGGTATTTTTAATTTCACCCATGGTTACATAGTCAAGTCCTCTCAAATATGGACTCTGCCCTAAAGACATTGTCAGGCAATGAATTAACTAATCTGCAGTTGGTGACTCATCGAGGAAATCATCTTCTCCCTTCTCTACTTTTAGTACTATTTTTGTAGTGACATCAAGGGATTCATCTTCTAACGAGGATGAGCATCCCTTTTTCGTGTTACATATGAAATTTCCATTTTGTCATTTCTCTTTTTCAATAGTTTAACTTATTTTGTTTTATAATTCAGCGTCTAGGAGATGCTACTATGATCCCACAATGGGTCACTACTCAATTGTACTTTTGAGTCCCATTGACCTACCTTTGAGGTCATTAGTGAACATTGATAAAATTATCATATCTTGGTATTCTTACATTTCCCTATTATTGGGTACTTTCATTCATAAAAAGAAAAAATCAGAAGTCAGGTATCCTGACATAAAAAAGGATCAAGAAAATTATTTCCAATAAATCCATAATCATTATTTCCAATAAATCCATAATCATTCATTTGTAAAGAAAATATCCATTGCACCTTGAGAAGCTCCCCAAAGGAAAGAAACATGCCATACATTTAGTAAAATGGGGATCCAAATATTTTGTAGTTATTTATAATATTCATTTAAAGGGAGGCATTACTTANACATGCTTGGTTTGAACACAAATTTATTGGAATGATAAATATTAAAAGTGTTTCGAGGAATTTCCTTCGGACAACACTCTTTTTGAAGTTTGTTGTCCATATTCATTAGCAACCTACCCTAACCTAGCCACCACTCTAAACTATTAGACTCCTAACGCAAGATCTCTAGGCCTCTCTCCTACTATCCTAAAAACTCACATCCATCCTTAGGACTGTCTACCATTTCACTGTTCTAAGCTATTTTTGCAGGCCCAACCTACCTAACGTTGACCTATTTTCATACTAGCTCACCCTACGATATCCCCCCTTTCATGCCTAGGCCATTATCTCCCTAATGCAAGGCCATTAACCCTATCTCCTAAACATTTAGAAACCCCACGGCTACCTACAGAAACCCTTACTACTGACTGTCCTGAAGTCTTAATTTAAGACCCTATTCCACTTTGACACACCCCTAAAAACAAACTCACATACCTCATAGTCACTCTACCTAAACCGCCTCCCAAACTCTCCACCCAAAATCATAGTAAAAACTTCAATTATGACTGTGTGAACATAGTCATTCCCAACCACATTTAATTTGTTTTTGACAGAGATAATTCATGGGGAACATAACCTACAATCTGCATACATAAGCAACATTAAAAATCTTAACTTGTGTGCATTTCGAGGGGTTACATATCATTTGCATTTGCATATTTAGGACAAGTAGGACTGATACATATTGAATTGAAGTCAAATAGATAGTCCCAACTTCTGATATGTAATCAACTGAGAAGGATACTATTGGATTATTGGATTGACAAATATGAAACGTTTTGTGGCTTTGAAATATTGATGTCCTGAAATTAGTTTGATCAAAGTCATAGATACTTCAAAGAAAATTAACATAATCAATTTGATCTTAGCATAAATGATCCTATCTTATCATCATAATTTGAATTTGACAACCTGGAGAATTATTTGGCAGCTTGCTGGTGAAAATCACAAATTTTGAAATCTGTCTTTGATGGCTGGGTGATTTCTGTCAAGAATAAACATGCCATTTGGCTTCATTCCCTTACCATATGCCTTCAAAACTTGATGAAGAGGATGATCTAGCTTCTGATAATTATTATCTTTAATTTGAGATCATTCCCACAGATTCTGGAAACGGAAAAACATGATTTGGGCATAAAGAAGACCGATGTGGACTCTTCATAGATTTCGGTGGCTTACTAGTCATGTATTTTTCCTTTTAGCTGCCGAAAGTCAAAGCTTTTTGACGGCTTACTAATCATGTATTTTTCCTTTTAGCCGCCAAAATTCAGAGCTTTTTGGCGACTCATTAAACTGTAAATTTGACATTTAGCTGCCGAAAGCTAAAATTAACCTTTGGCCTATTTTTAGAGGTTAAATCCTCATTTAATTGAATTTATGTGAATTTGAGCCTTTCTCAAAACCTCTAAAACTTTAAGATTTAAAAATAACTCTTCTACCTAATGATCCTCTTATCATGTGATTTGGGAAATATTAGCAAGTGATTTTTGATCGCTAACAGAACCCCAACATTATTCCTGTGTGAATGGCATATTTTTTTATTTTTTTTTAAAACCCCACCATTAGTCACTCTAGCGACGAACAGGTTTGTCTCTTGTAAAGCCATTTGGTTGCTTGACTAAGTTTTCCAGGGTTGTGTTGGTCTCTTTTGCGACGAATATTAGACGTTAGACCGACTAACATTAGTCGCTAGACCGACTAATTATGGTCACTAGAGTGACCAAGGTTATGTTTTCCTTAGAGATGGTAGCAAGGCTTGCGACTAAAGTGGGTCATTAGACCGACTAACATTAGTCACTAGATTGACTAATTATGGTCACTAGAGTGACCAAGGTTATGTTTTCCTTAGAGATGCTAGCAAGGCTTGCGACTAAAGTGGGTCGCTAGACCGACTAATCTTGGTGGATGGACCGACAAATGGTAAGTTTTCCCTCTTGTGTATAGGCTTCTTTTCCCGGTCGCTAGACCAGAGAATATCCATGTGTAGTCGCTAGACCGACGAATCTATTCCGATGAAAAAACAAAATCATCTTGGTCGCAACAACGACCCTATTCCGACGAAACTGCATCGCTACTTCGTTGCAAAAACGTTCAAATTTAATAGTGTCCGTATCGAGTTAGGGAGTGGGATGTATATGGTTGGGTATTTCTATTTTTGCATTGTGACATATGAGAAGGTATATTATGATGTTATGGATCATTGACAGTGTTTCTTGTGGATGCAGGATAACGATTTCTTGCTAATAAAGGGGCCATGCACAACAACTAGACATATTGAGGGAGAGGTGTGGCAGCAGCCCTGCCACAACCTACTAGCACTCTCGTCATGGCTTGAATTGTAGGTTAACTATTACCTAGTTCGAGATATCCACGATGTTGTGAGGGAATACTGAGACAATCACTCACGAAGATTCTAAGGGGCGCGCAATAATGCAGGGTCGTTATTCCTTAGAAGCCCTTAGTCTCCCACAAGGTCGCCTAATGGAGTATTGACTCCAAGGGTTGGAATTCTACCAAAATCAGTCAAATGAGAGTGACACCCTTGGAGAATGTAGTGTGTCTTGAAGGGCACATCGCATAATTAAAAAATGAATAAAAACGAGTGGCACTCTTGGAGCACATAGTGTGTCTTGAATGGAACGTCGTGAGTTTAATAAAGATGAGTTAATGAACCTAGGTGCCAAGAAAGAAAAAAAAAATGACGCGGTCGGCCTTAAAACAATTATTAAATGATAATTTTTGTAATTTTAAAATCCCCTTAAGAATTCTAAGCCCAGTTAAAATTTAAGCCTAAGTCTAAATAGGGTAAGAAGATAAAAACAGAGGGTACTAAATAATAAATTAATAAAAGGGGGGAATGAAGAAAAATCAAGTTAAGAATTTAAAGGAGAAATAATTTATCTAAGAATTAATTACTGTTATGTGCAAGACATGCTAATTTGGAACTTAGACAAAAGGGGAAATGAATGCAAAAATGATTGTGGAAACATAGAAATGAATCTAGTCTAGTCTAACTAAATAACTTTCCTAAATAAAACACAACTAAGTTTTAGAAAGGCGTTAGTCATTAAAAGGAATTGGAGGGAATAAAGGGACAACAAGGAGCAATTTTAGGATGGGTGGGGTAAATTGGCATTTAATTAAATTAAATAAATTCATTTCTGGTGCAACTAAGGGATCGGGTGACAAGTGTATGAGGGAGAGTATTTTCTAATTAAATTTTAATAAAACGAATTAAACATGAAATGACAAGTGGTCACTAAGAAAAACTCTATAAAAGTAATGGCGAAGAGGAGAAATGGATCATGACCGGTATGCGTAAGGTTATGCTGCTGGAATTTCTTTGATTGATTTTTCTTGTGGGAGTTGGGATACCCATCTCGAATAGGGAGTGGTAGCTCGACCTTGTGAGGCAAGCTGAGAGATAGTTTTTCTCTGGTTTTTGTGTGTGGCCCCTTTGCAGCTCGAGGGGCTTAGGGGGAAGAAGAGTACCCCTAGCGTTGGTTGTGAGGTACCGATTATGTCTCAATGATTAGCAAGCGGGAGCTAGGAGGATCACCAACTGTCAAAGAACATCAACAAGTCCATCTGTCGATTATGATGCACATGTTTAAAATTTGCATTGGTAAATTAGTTAAAAATTTTGTATATGGATTTATATGTTGATGAGTTTGTATTGGATTTCTGGAACTGGTTATGTGTTGTGGAACGGTATTTTTATTTGCAATTCATTTAAAATGATATTGGATTACAGGTGTACTTTTGTTGCCATATCTATAAATATAGAGGAAAACTGATATCAAAATTCTCAGATTGTTGTTGGTTGTGTACCGTGGAACGAAAAACCTCTAGTTGTCTACCCTCCCAAACTTTTGATTTTATGGGGTATGTTTTTCCATCCTCTTGCCATATCTGGGGTCTCCTTGAGATTTATATGCTATTATTTTGTAACCAGATAGTTTCCTTCTCCTACCTTCGTATAGATCTGCAAAGATCTGCTCTTAACCTTCCAAGGACTTTCACTGTATAAAACTTTAATCTTGACACATTTAACACAACGATTTTTGGGAGTTGATATGTGATGGTCTTAGCATTCTCATTCTCTACATTTTCTCTATGATTTGTTCTTTTCCTCTGTGTTGCACCCAACCTTTATCTCTTATTTTTCCAGCAAAATGATTTACTTCTGCGTTTTTAACACAACTTTTATCTCTTGAATCGCCCAACAAAAAAAAAAAAATGATTTACCCTTATCACTCAGCCTTAGCAAATTTAAATTCTGCATCTTGGGATTTTTTAGCTCTGCCCCTTCACCCCATTACCCACCGCTTGGTTGCATCACGTCTTCCCTACTTATTCCTTGGGCATGGAACTACCTTTATTGCTCTGCATTTACCATTTTTTTTATCAGCAAGAATTTCGTTGGGAATTCCCAATGATCTCACTACTTGGGAAATGGTACCACCTTTTTAGCTTGAAGTTATTGGTTATTTCTCAGCAATAATTTCGTTTTTCATTGCCCAACTTATTTCCCCCCCTCCAGTACACCTCTATCGTTGTGTGGCGCTTGAGTTTCGAACCCATGGACCCCCACTCCTGGTGCACTGTTGGATATAACTTCGGGCCAGCCTAGCACCCAACTCCCACCCTTCCTAGTTCGTTCATGGGATTCTTGGAGTGCCCTCTCCCTTCTCTCGCAATCTGGAGATAATCCGCTCAGTCTGGAGATAATCCCTCGATCATCGATATTCTGGATTGAATTTTGATAGAGGCCATTTACTTGAAATTTTTATGGGAGATTGTTTTGCAATAGTGGTAACCGTTTTTAAAAATTACAAGCATTACAAATCTAGCTCCAACTCAGCATCCACTTCACCTTTATTTTTGGAGAAAACTATCGTCTCTTCCCATTTTCTAGTTTTATGAATTTTTCCATCTGAGATTCAGAATCCATGTTTGTTAGTTTTTGGTTCACCAATGCAAATTGAGATTGGATTTAAGGTTTGTTATTTTTATTTAAGTTTAGAGTCATGGACCAAATTCAGACTGTATCTTCTCATTATTTTAACGTTGAGATCCACGATGGACATTTTGTTGGAAAGGAAACAAAACTGTCTCTAAAACCTTGACTAGTGGTTTTTCCAAACCTTCCTCATACTATAGTCGAGAAACCATGATCACTTGGTATGTGCACACGTTTTGGACTTTATCTCTAATGACCTCATTGGTTCTTATGGCTGGATGTAACTATAGTCTCCAAGTCAATGTGATAATTTAGGTACAAATCCGTGCTTCGGTGGATGTGGATAGCATACGAGCATATTTTATTATTAACTTTTTTGGGGCAACAACATTGAATGAATCGATACATGAATGCATATCACATGGGTGTTTCTTATAATTTTTGCACCAACTTGAATGAATATAGTTATAAATTAACAGGAATCGTGCATCGTCACAAGAGTGATTTTTAGGTTCTAATGTTGTGGTGAAGATATGCATATGTTGCAATGCACACCACATAAGATGAATAGTAAGTTATACATATGTTGTAATGCACTTAAATAAAAATCTACATTCTCTCTTAATAAATATAATAAGTGCCTTCTCTTATGTCTTTGTTGAGGGATTTAGTAAATAGATTATCTTGCGCCATTGAATTAATGTGGAGTGTGATTAATTATTTTCTTAGATTACTAGCACCTTGATTGTAATTTGATGTCTGACTATTTAAGTAGTTAGACTCCTCGACACCATGGAATATGAGTTGAATTTGGCATTGACTACATTGCGCCTTGAATTATTGATGATTAGGAATGGTGAATTTTCTGTTGTGTCTTAAATTAATTAACAATTATTGCTTGCGCCATTAATTTGTTAATGTGTGATGGATTATCAACTAGATTCTTATTGCGCTGTTGATTACTGATGATGCATGATTGAATTAGAATTTGGTGAATTTTAGCGCCTTTAAAAATTGTTGATGTGTCATCGATTCATTAATTTCATTCTCTTGTGCCTTGCGAGACAAATCGATATCTCTTGCGTTTTTATTTGTTGATGTGTAAATGATGGATTAATTGAATAGAAAACTTGTGCTCCATGTTTAATTGCAGTTTAGGATGGATGGATTGATGAGTTGGATGGTTGTTGATGTTGTTGATTTAGCTAGTTGTTTGGATTGATTGTGTTAATGGGATGTAGACACCTCCTTCTTCTTCAGAACAATCGCCATCCCTGCAACCTTAAATGGTTAAAATCAATTGGAACCTGGGCTTGAGCGTTGCTTATGTGTCCTGGAGGTCCTAACCTTGCAGGGTAGGTTGGGCGGGTAGAATCTTATGTGATTCTTGTGATTATCTTTATGATCCTTATGATTCGTTATGCTATCTCATGTTATCTTGGTGTTATCTGATGATTGTCTTTATGAGATGAGTTGAGCTTTATGATTCATATTGTTTATGTGTCATCATTTATTTGTATGAATGGAATGATTATGGGATTCAATTTATTTGCATTAATGCGTCGATATGTGTATCGTTGTTCATGGAAATAATGTGTCGGCTTTATGTCACGAATGATTGATGTTGTGTTATTATTGTCTCATTAATATATTGGATGATGTGTCAACATGTTGTTATTAATTGTGATGTATATTTCCTAACTCAAAAAAAAAAAATTTACCTGTTGTATGTCTCTTTTGTTGTCATAATGACGAGGTCGTTACACCAATTCCTCGGGTTGCATAGGTTAAGGGGAAGAGAGCTGGAGGATTGGGAGAACTGTCAGGAAACTAGTTGGTTATAAGAGTGAATTGGGTTGTGAGAGAGACACCATCTTTTGTGGAATCGTAGCCCTAGCTCAGGAGTGATTTGTTGTTGGGACTTGGTGCAACAAATCTAGGGTTGGGAAGAATGATAATCCCTTGCAGTCAATTGCTCACACATTGTTAAAAGATAAGTGTTTTTATCTTTTATTTATCAATTTTATTCAAGGATTTTTATTGTTGTGCATGAACTATGAATTTATAGCAATTTATATGCTAACTTGTGAATGATAAATGATTTGCATTCATGTTAAATTAGCACTATTAGATGCATTTAATATATATATATATATATAATAATAATAATAATAATAATAATAATAATAATAAATGCATCTAATATATATATAAATT
>ML781081.1:504675-567534 GCA_009831015.1 Picea engelmannii
ATGGATACCACCCTCCTTCCATCACTTCTTCTCTAAAAGAAAAATCTAAGGTTCAAGTAGTGGAAGATCACATCGAGAATCAACAACAAGTTCTCCAAATCTTAAAGGACAACCTAACCATGGCACAGAATCGCATGAAACAAAAAGCAGATCAACATCGTAGTGAAAGAAGTTTTGAAGTAGGGGATTGGGTTTTTTTAAGACTACAACCATACAAACAGATGTCCCTCAAGAAATCCAAGAAGGATAATAAATTATCACCAAAGTACTATGGCCCTTATAAGGTGTTGCAAAAGATTGGTACTATGGCATACAAATTGCAGTTGCCTGCATCTTCACAAGTACACCCAGTTTTCCATGTTTCATGCTTAAAGAAGGTTATAGGCGACAAGATCTCAGTTCAACCTATATTGTCAGAACTTGACGATGAAGGAAAAATCATATTGGAGACTGAAGCCATCACTGACACAAGAATTCACCAGCTGAGGAATAGATCTATTTCAGAGTATCTCATTAAATGGAGGAAACTACCGGTTGAAGATTCCACTTGGGAAGATGATTCTTTTATACAGAAGCATCCAGAGTTATTCAAGCGTTGCAGACAACACTTTTCTCAAGGGGAGGGGCATGTTAAGCCCTAATATTGGCTCATTACCCCTTAATTGGGGCATATTATATTAGTAATGTTATTTTTTTATGTCGGCTTTAGGCCATTAGTTTTAATTATACCTCCTAGTATCCTATATATACCAAGGAAACATTCTCATTTTGAATCATCTGGTACTTGAACATTTAAGTGGGGTAAAAGGAGGTTGCCCCCTCGAAGAGGCTTATTATCTGAAATTATCTCTTTTTCAAGGCATTGAGTACTTTTTCTGAGGGTTTTCTATGCTATATTGATATTTGGTTCTTAACATCCAAAAATCTAACCCTAGGAGATGAAGCGCCAAAAGTCATGTGGGCCCCGTTTGGGTAAGTTAGTACATCAACATCCCGGGGTCGTAACTTTTGCATACAATCTCCGTTTTAGGCGTGTGATAGCCTATTGTAAAGGTATCATCGAGGAGACACATTTTGGGGGCTCAATCATGCCTTTGGCCATTATTGAGGAGCTTGATCCCGAAAAATCTTCATTTAGGCCCTCAAAATGGCCTCGGAAGTTAAAACTGCTAAAAATAGTAAATTGCTAAAATTGTCATAAAATTGTTTTGAGCCAGTTGGAAAAGGTGGGTGGCCAACGATATCCATATGGATTGATCCTCCCTCCTTAGGAAGCAATGGTCTCCATTGCATTGAGTTCCCCCATTAGATGAGGAAATTTCTGCTGAATTTGGCCCCAGGTGAGCCACTTGCCTTAGTGTAGGAGTTGCCCTGCTTTGACGACTCGATAAAGTTGGATCCTTTGTTTCCGAGTGCCCTTGATATGTCTGTCCATAATATTATCATTGGATTCCTATTGTAGGTCGTCGAGGTTGAGCTCTATTTGTGTCAGTTGTTTTTCTACTTCTGAGGTGTCCAATAATGGTGGGAAATAAGGGTGAAGGAGATCCACGTTGAACACTGGGTGCAGACCAAGGAAAGAAGGAATGTTGAGCTCAAAATAATTATCCCCCATGGCCTTGGTGATAGTTTACGGCCCATAACGGAGTGGGTGAAGCTTCCAATGGGGTTCTATAAGGCATTATTTCTGCAAGTGCAACCAAACTTTGTCGCCCACCTGAAACTTATGCGACACCTGATGTTGATCATGGTGTTGTTTGTACTGATCATTGGAATTTTGTAGGATATCTTGAACCTATTGGCGGATGTGATGAATCTGCTCAATGAAATGGGTGGCTTTGTCAGCTTCAGTTGGAGCAGGAGATGAGTCGGTCGAGGTGACCGCAAGGGGAAGTGCTACATCTATGTGTCCCAATGGTTGGAATCCCAACCCCACTTGAAAGGGGATGTGGTCGGTTGAGCTATGCAGGGCTCAGTTGTAGCTATGTTGGACATAGGGAAGGCTCTCATCTCATGTGCGAGGGTGATTTTAATTATACATGCGAAGGATATGCACAATCATTCCATTTACAGCCTCTGTTTGGCCATCTGTTTGGGGGTGGAAGGTCATGGATTTGGTGAGCTTGGTGTCCAGCAGTGACTAGAGGCTTGACCAGAATGTGCTGAGAAACCAACTATCCCGATCTGAGACAATGATTTTTGGGATTCCAAAATGTACCCAGACTCGTTCAAAGAAGAGCTTGGCAGTGGCCTCTATTGTGATGCTCTTCTTGCAGGCAACCAGAATTGCCATCTTAGAAAAGCGATCAACAACCACAAAAACACAGTTATTTCCCCGCTTGGTGGATGGGAGGCCCGATATGTAGTCCATTGAGATGGATTCCCATGGCCTCTCAAGAGTGGGAAGAGGGGTGTATAGGCCCTGTTTCTTAGTGGTCGGTTTGGCAATAACATAGGCAGTGCAGGACTTGATATACTTGCTGACCTCCTGTCGAAGTTTCGGCTAGTAGAAATGTTTTTGTAGCATTGCCACTGTCTTTTCAACGATGAAGTGTCCTGCCACCCGACTATAGTGGGCTTCCCAGATCATCTTCGCTCGCTCACTTGATGGAACACAAATATGGCCCATATGACACAACAACCCATCTTGAAGATGGAAATTATCGACAACTGCATTTGCACCCAACATTTGGTAGGTGGTGGCGAAGTTAGGGTATGTCTGATAGAGTTGGGGCCATCCAAATGTCTCATGGCCACAAGAGTCTAGCACCGTGGTGAGTGTCGCGACTGGCAGTCGACAGAGGCAATCAACGAAGGGATTGGTGCTTCATGTTTTATACTTTATGTTAAGGTGGAATTGCTGCAAGTATGTGGACCACTTTTGATGGCGATCATTCTGCAATTTTCCCTGCGTCTGCATGAACTGCAGTGGCTTATGATCAATGTGTATGACTGTCTCCTTCCCAAGAATGTAATGTCTCCACTGGCGGCATTCTTGCACAATGGTGTACATGTCTTTTTCGTAAGTAGGGTACTTATGGACAGTATCTAACAATGTCTCACTATGATGATAGTGACTCTTGCACAGAGGCTAGTGATAGTGACTCCACTTCAGAGGATAGTGATGATGACTTGTGTACGGAGGTTATTGATGCTTGCACGCTTGAGGAGGATGATGACCCTTGTGTAGTGGATAGGTAGCTGGATGGATAGGATGATAGCACTAGTGTCTCAGAAGACATGTCAAATACCATTGATGACCTTAAACCTCAGCAGAGTGGTGGCACTAGTGAGGAGTCACACGTGTTATCACCTAGAGATGATGAGCTTCCTATGGGGGTTGTGACACATCTGTGACCTATTCAGACACCCATGATATCCACATCACATGAGGATATCAGTGGCACGTCAGGTATGATGGATGAGCCTAGTGTGAGGGATGCACACCATGGACAGGTAGACCCACAGATCCAGGAGGAGGTACAGGACGTACCGACAGTTGACCTCACACATACAAGTCAGCCAGAGGAGATGGAGTCACAACTATTGGAGAATCCATTCGTTGAGCAGATTGCAGAGGCTGACTGGTGGATGGAGCACTTATTTCCAGGATCAGATTGCATTTATGAGGATGCACTCTTTAGTATTTAGAATGACCATAGCATGTCTCTAGAAACAACTATATGGGATCCAGGCACAGAGGATAGTAGCAGGTTGAGTGCACAGGAGGATACGACTACTCATACAGGGTATAGTGTGATTTAGGGGGAGATATCAACTAGTGATGGGGTGTAGTGGCATACAGGAGTACCCAACAACACAATAGACAATGGACAATTCAACACGACATCTTATGCAGAGCGTGTTTTTGTGGATTCTAGAGTGGGCACTAGCAGTGAGGGATCTGAGATGGCACCTCAGCATGACCATGATCAGGAGTCACACCACTTAGAAACACAGTTGAGAGTTAGTGAGGTTATGATTAGGGCAACCACTAGACGTATTGATGACATGCATGCAGTGATGGAAGATTATTGTTGGAGAGCATCAGTGGCACAGGGTAGCTTAGATGGAGGATTTTCCATGGATGATTTTCACACTCTCAGGAAGAGAGTGTCTATGATGAGGACTGGCTATTAGTAGTTGTTGATAGATAGGGACTACCTACTGGGGATTGGCGAGTTGTATCACATGGACTTGAGGGGGCAGGAGTTGGAGGTATACCAACTCACTCAGGAGTTAGAGAGCACTCGAGGATTCTTGAGAGGCACACAGACAACCCTTCAAGAATCAGAGTCTAGATCAGATGAGCTTCTTGAGGAGATCCGTCAAAGATCCACTTCATTTATCCTGATGGACACTCTGATATATCCTTTGGTCACATGGTTAGAGGATGTTGGTGGTCTAGCAGAGGAGAACCAGTTGATGGAGGACACTTCCATTGGTGTTCTGAGAGTAGTTGACCTCCATGTAGATGTTGATCCAGCAATACACCTCGGATCTATGATGCAGCATGAGTCTACGGGAGATGACATGAGTATGCCAGAGCATATGGTGATGAGGGATAGTTCACAGAGTCATGCCGAGATGTATGGTGGCATTCAGAGGGGTATAGTGCCTTAGAAGGAGGAGGCACACTTAGGGGAGTATGTAGAGGTCAATCCTCTACAATAGCACATAGTTGTGGGAGATCACCTTCATCATTTCAACGACTGCATGGGAGTTGAGAGAAGGACATTGGTTGACCAATAGTCAGAGGGGTTACTTCCGGTTGTACTGGATGGTTGGGATTCGATGATGACCACAGGAGAGTATTTATCATGGATACCGATGGATGTGCTTCTGGTCGAATCCTCGGGATTGACCAAAGCATGTGATGCCTTCCAGTCCTATAGTCAGTTGCAGATATGTCTGTTACCCTTTTCCGACACATTTATCATTGAAAACAGCATAAGGAGGATAACAGATCAGCACAAAGGGCTTCTAACAGTGACCAT
Organism: Picea engelmannii; assembly: GCA_009831015.1. Lineage (NCBI taxonomy): Eukaryota > Viridiplantae > Streptophyta > Pinopsida > Pinales > Pinaceae > Picea > Picea engelmannii. The sequence continues at coordinate 509,673 of ML781081.1, forward strand.
TCTCACACAAGAGTAGTTAGATGATATTGGAAGTGATAAAATTCCAAGTTTGCCATGGGATCCGAGAGTTCATTGGGTGAGCCAGATGTTTCACTACATGATGACCCAGGTTGTGCCAGAGAACCACACACTCCACTAGGGGTCGGTTTGGAGTGGGCCTACAGGGATTTGTCTGATAGAGCGAGGCAACTTTTCACTCTTGATCATCATGATCGGACGTGGAGATGGGTGGATAGGTACTTCTTCTATAGATATGCCTTTACAGATACAGTTTCTGGACAACAAGTCTGGTGGTCAAAGGTATTTCATCTTGAGGATCCAGGAGAGGAGGATCCAGTATGTATGCAAGGGATAGACAGTCGTGGTCAGATTAGTGCAGGGCCAGCATGGTGATCTTTGACAGAGGTTAGCGTGGGACCTAGGGATTGCAGGGTTGAGCATTTCACTGATGGATAGGGGCGACTGGACCTTTGCAGGGAAAAGTTGTTCTAACTTTCCATTTAGCTTTAGTGTTGAGGGGAGCACAGTGCTTGAGGGTGTCTCACGGAGGTCTTGCAGTACCTCATTCTGGCATCAGCATGTGCAGTTGATGGAGGCCATGTGGATCTTGGTAGAGATTTGGAGGATGGACTCATTCTGATATGAGGCCATGTGTCATGTGCAGGAGGTTCACAGGGTTGATATCTTTCAGGACTATGCTTTGCAAAGTATTGCAGTTCACTTCCTAATATGGGATCCAGGGGGTGGAGTGTACTATTATTTGTCTTTCGATGGGTTCTACTATGTATCCCACAGGTGGACATGGGATCCTGGTATTTTATTTGAGTGGATTTGGTTATTGCTTGAGGACAAACAATTTTCTAGCAGGGAGGACTGTAATGTCCCCACTTTGGGACATCATCACAGTGCAGAGGTTTATGATGACCAGAGTAGCCAGATGGGTGTTATAGCGAGTACAGGGGTTATTGAGAGGCATTGTGAGGTCCAAGTGGAATTTCTCACCATAACTCATCATTATGAGCCATTCCTCACAGGTTGGCTTTGGTTCCGTTGCATTCTGATGATTTCCATGATTTGATTTTGACTATTTTGAGCTATAAGTTAATGGAATCCACTGAAAAGGTCATTTTGGGCACATTACTTGGAGGAAACTCTCTGTGTAATAGCTTAATGGAATCGGGAGGAGCAACACTACAGGATGGGATGTCTAGAAGTGAATTTCATTGGGCAGGGAAGCCACAAGGAGAGATAAGGAGCTTTTCAGAGGTAAAAAGGTTAATTAATTAATTAAAGTGATTTAATTAAATTAATTAAATATTAATAAAATGAAAGTCACTTTGGAGGGACAAGGTGAGCCAAAATGTATAAAGGAAAGGCAAGGGCCTCTAGTCATTCATTCATGTATGTTTATCTTCTAGATTTTTGGCTTCTATCTAGAGGGCCCATCTCTTGGGGGTTTTGAGGGTTTTGACTCAACAAACTCTAGAGGACGATTCAGTGGTGAAAGATTTCACCTAGCTTGTCCCAAGCTTGGTCTCAGAGATGAAATACTCTCCCACACCATTATAGCTAGGTTCTACATCAGTGCAGGAGGGTTCTAAACAACCACAGGAACAGGAAGAGAAGGAGGGCACACCATTGGGGGTTTCTAGCAAGGGGGGCGCACCATCCTTGGAGAGAGATTCGTTGTAGGAGATTGGCAGGGTTTTTGGAGATTCTATCACTTGGGTTTTCATTGCAGGGCCTTGGACATCAGATCTAGTCCACTCATGAGGAGTTTCAGGTGCTATTTGATTTATTAGATGCATGGGACGAATTGGAGCAGAGGAGCAAACTTCAGAAATTGGTTTCAGTCATTTGCTAGCTCAGATCTTCACCATTTCGCTTGGGACTTCACCAGGGAGGTAACCAAGCCCTGATCTATCATTTTGGAGAGTTTCAGAAGGTTTGGAAGCCTCATTCATCCAAGACGAGTTATTAGGGTTTCAACCATCCACGGGGGCACACCATTCAGTGGAGGAGATTAAGATCTGCAGGGTTTGAGAGTGAATTTGGAGATTTGGACACCTGGGTTTTCCTTATAGTTGCCCGATCTATCAGTTGGCATATTTCTTGGGGTGATTGGACATCTTTGGCACTAGGGCCGAATTGTTGAGGAGCTTCAACATTCCAGCAGGACGTGGCATCTTCCAGTGGGGGTCTGGCACCTGACCCGGATATACTTGGCATTGGCCTTCATCTCTTATCCAGCCTTTGGAGGCTTATTTTGTATTGTCAAGAGCTTTTTGTAGCAACTCTATCGTTTATTTTCATAGCCATCTGTTGAGCATTCCAGATCGGCATCTCCATTGTAGCAGGTTCTTATATCTTATGAATAAAAGAAGATTTGAGATGTTTTGGCTTGTCTATCATATTGCATATGGTTGAGGTATGTTCCATGGTTGTCTATTCTTGTTTATAGCTGCAATACACATATATAACACATCAGTAAACCCTAAGGCCAAAATCAAGAGGCCATTCAGCAAGTAAACACAAGTAAACAAGTAGACCAACAAAGTGTTTGACGAAATACCACAACCAGAAAAAGTTTTAAAAGACACCAAAACTGTGATGATCCGGTCATAATGGCTTGGGATCATTACACAAGCTCAAGACCCAACTCTTTGTACTCCGACCTCGTTGGGGACATGCATTAAGATGACAAGGAGCAGACTACTCTGATACCACTGATCCATATTTTATGAGTAGAACAAAATGAATACAGATTATTAACAAGTGCTTAACAAAAAATAATAGAGATACTGTAAAAAAAAAATTCTATTCAATAACGAAACAAGCTGAAACTGTAAAATGCAGCGGAAACAAGCTTGCTGGAATGGTGGCGGCTTATCTCTGAGAAGATATGTGACGGCAATGCGCATTTGCAAGAAGAGAGTTACAATGAGGCTCTAAAGGAATTTTTACAATAAGAAAGAATTCCCAAAACCCTAGACATCCAAAAACCTAACCCTAGGAGATGAAGCGCCAAAAGTCATGTGGGCCCCGTTTGGGTAAGTTAGTACATCAACTTCCCGAGGTCGTAACTTTTGCATATGATCTCCGTTTTAGGCATGTGATAGCCCATTGGAAAGGTATCATCGAGGAGATTCATTTTGGGGGCTCAATCATGCCTTTGGTTATCATTGATGAGCTCGATCTCGAAAAACCTTCATTTAGACCCTCAAAATGGCCTCGGAAGTTAAAACTGCTAAAAATAGTAAATTGCCAAAATTGTCAGAAAACCATTTTGAGCCAGTTGGAAAAGGTGGGTGGCCACTGATATCCATATGGATCAATCTCGATGGATTACATTTCTAGCCTTCCATCCACCAAGCAAAGCAATGATTGTGTATTTGTGGTAGTTGAACGGTTTTCGAAGATGGACATTCTCACAACCTCCACAAAGATCATCACAACGGCATATACTACCAAGCTATTCTTTGAATGAGTGTGGGTCCATTTTGGGATAAAACAACCATCACCTCAGATCAAGGCAACAGGTTCCTCAACACATTTTGGTCAAGTATCCGGTCATTGTTGGACACCAATCTCACTAAATCCATTGTTTTCCACCCCCAAACTAATGGCCAAACAAATGTAATCAATCAAATGATTATGCACATTCTGCGCATGTACAACTCTAATCATCTGTGTACATGGGATGAGAGTCTTCCCTATGTTCAACATAACTACAACAAGGCTCTCCATAGCTCCACTGACCATAGCCCATTTCAGGTGGGGTTGGGATTCCAACCCTTGGGTCCCATTGATGTTGCACTACCTCTTGCAACCACACAGGAAAAATATTCCCATGTTCTGACTGAGTTCGACAAAGCCACTAGATTCATTGAGCATATTCAACACATCCGCCAACAGGTCCATGAGATTTTGCAGAAATCCAATGCTCAGTACAAGTAGCTCCATGATCAACACCGGGTACTGCACTAGTTTCAGGTGGGATACAAGATTTGGTTACATTTGCAAAAATAACACCTTACAGGGCCCCATCGGAATCTCCACCCACTTCTCTATAGGCCTTTCACTATCATCAAGGTTGTGGGTAGAAATTATTTTGATCTCAACACTCCACCCTTCTTAGCTTGCACCCAGTGTTCAATGTGGACCTCCTTCGACCATATTTTCCACCATTATTGGAAACCTCAGAGATCGCAAAAAAATTGACACCAACATAGCTCAACCCTGACTGCATGGAACATGAATCCACTAACCAGATAGTGGACACACATGTCAAGGGCACTCACCAATAGAGGATCCAAATTTATCAGGTTGTCAAGGTAGGGAAGATCCTCCACCAAGGCAAGTGGCTCACCCAGGGCCAAATTCAGTAGAATTTTCCTCACTCGATGGGGGCACTCAACACAATGGAGACCATTTCTTCCTAAGGGGGGAGGAATGATCCAGGTGGATATTGGTGATTACCCACCTATTCTAATTGGATCTTATTGACAATTTTTAGTTCAACACATTCTTCTGTAATTCTATGTAATTGTGGGTTCTACACTTTCGAGGATGTCTGGAGCCCTACATAGATTCCAGGTGGATAATGGTGGCCTCCCACCTAATCCAATTGGCTTATTTTGGATGTTTTTATGTCATCACATATTTATGTATTTCGAGGGCCATTTTGGGGCCCCAAACAATGTTTTTCATCTTGCCATAATCAAACTATAGACAAAGTCAATGCTTGATGATACAATGAGTATTTCTCGAAAATACCTTTCCAACAGGCTATCACGTGCCTAAAACGGAAGTCGTATGCAAAAGTTACGACCCCGGGAAGTTGAGGTACCAACTTACCCATAGGGGCGCATACAACTTTTGGTGTTTCATCTCCCAGGGTTAGGTTTTTGGATGTATAGGGTTTTGGAATTCATGAGTAATGTTAAAAATACCTATCAAACCTCATTATAATCAGTTTGATCAGACATATGTGTGTAGCAGCCACATCTTTTCTTAGAGATAACTACCACCATTCGAGCAAGTTGTTTTGATTTCTGCAGTTTTACAGTTTCATCCCATTTCATTTATTCAATAGAAGGTATTGTTCACTTGATATCTATTTTTGTTATCCATATCTCTACATGTTATTGTATTCAGTATGTTATTCATTTCGTTCTACTCATAAATCTAGATCAATTTCTATTGTTGAAACTAGTACCATGATAGAGGAAAACATGGTAAAATCACCTTCCAATACCCTTGGTGACTTTAAGAATCACACTAGAGGCATTGGTTCCAAGCTCATGAGGAAAAATGGGCTTGATGATGGCCAAGGACTATGTAAGGAAGGCCAAGGGATTTTGATTCCCATTGTAGATTAGCAAAGGCCCAAGAATAAAGGCCTAGGATGCAATGGACAAGAAGCCAACCCAATTGCAACGCAAACCACTTTCATCAAGGCAAGATGAACCAAACAAGAAGCCACTCAAATTCTAGTAGGAACTATTGCCAATACTGCAAATTGATTGGACATTGGGAGGCCAAAGGGATATGCAAGGAAGACCAAGGGATTTTGACTCCCATTGTATCTTAGCAGAGGCGCAAGAATGAAGGCCTAGGAATCAGTGGAAAAGAAGCCAACACAAGTGCAATTCAAACCACTTTCATCAAGGCAAGAGAATCTGGAAAAGAAGCCATGTGCATCAAGCTACTCAAATATGCTTGTAGAAGTTAGGAAGAGGGCAACAAAGATATGATTTCTCCATACATATTTACTCCAATTCTTGGGAGACCAAGAAGCCAAGCTAGCAAGCATCATCAAAGACTAAAAAGGTATGTCTTAGTTTGTTTTTGTTGCAAGAAAAGGGGTCAAAAGGCTAGCGATTGTTGGCACTCTAAAAGGCCAAGAAACTCATGTAGGAACTATTTCTAGTACTATAGATTGACTAGACATTGGGAGGCCAAATGTTGGAGGCTTCACCCATAACTCTATCCTAGGAACCATACAACCAAGAAGAAATCTTGGAGAGTCAAGGTCAAGAGGAAAGAGGAGTTGTTTGCACCTGCATCCCAAGGACCAGTGGTTTTCCAATGACCTATTGCAGCAGTGAATGTCATCCACAACCATGAAAAGGACAACATGGTTATGCCAAAGGTAGCACTGACTCAGCTCTTATCTTCTATCCTACAACAAAGGCATCGTTTCTTTGAGATTTTCCAAAGTTTGCTTGATGATAGGAGAAGAAGAAAATTGGAGTTGAAGTTTTTGGAGACCAAAAGCATGCAAATGGGGAGGTGTGATCCGAATTGGATCCTTGCCTAAATTCTTTTGTAAAATGTACAAAACTTGTAATTGTTTTTTTTTCATTACATTTTTTCTTTTTTGGAAAAATTGGAAGTGGAAACAAACCATGTGACAGTTTTCCTTCCAAAGGAAGTGCATTAAAAGGATGAAGGATGTAGCTAAGAGGGAAATTGTGGGTAGATGCAAGGAGAAAGAGGGAATGACAGTAGCATAACTTAGAGCTCAAAGAGGGTAGAATGCTCGAGGTTGAGTGAATGAAGGAGTAAATGTGTCTATTCACTCTAATAAAAGGTGTCTCTAAGCCATGCCCTGTTGCAATTTTGGTTTTCACTGTCAGTAACAATCCACAGAGTGTATGTATAGCTCATCCATTTGTAATTTTTCCTGAGCATAATAAAAATCCCATTTAAATGTTGATATTTGTGAGTTAATGCATTTTGTTCTTCATGTATTTTTGCTATGAATTACAGTGATCTATACATTTTCCATTGAAGTATATTTTCATCATGTAACACCCATTCACATAATTTATTCTGGTTGGGTGTTTGTCTTTTGCCCACTGGTTGTACACATCGATTTTTTTTCTCACTATACGTTTTATCCTTTGCCTTGGCATGTTGTTTAGTTCATGGGAGAATTCAAAGACCCCTGGGCCTTTTGTTTACTACCCGAGCGAATTCAGAGACCCTTGGGTGAGTTTAGAAAACCCCAAACATTTTTATTTGATGTTGTGTGCCTAAAATTGCCTTTGGTCATTTTTATCTAATGCCTAGTGCCTAAAATCGGAGTGAGAAATTGTGGAATGACTAAATTTGTCCACTGATCATAATTTCCTCATTGTTTAGGTTTTAAAACAGTGAATTGCTTAACATAAATACCTTAACATCACCTCCATATTTCATTTAAATTTAAGCACATTCTGTATCAATGATGAGATGGATAGACCATAGGACCACATCATTTACAAACAACCAAAAAGTTATTTTAGATAATTAGAATTTTTTTTATTTTTTAACAGATGATGATATTCCTCTTATTCAAAATCTTAACAAAAAATAAACCAATGAACCTAAATATTATATACTTTCTAATGATTTGTTAAAAGATATATATAAAAAGAACCTCCTCACAAATGAATTTTAGTAATTAGTTTTTATGTACTTTTCAACATCTATTTAGTAGCTAAAAACAAACAATTTTTATTTATATATTTTGTGGATAAAAAACTTAAAAATTTCGCTCTCAAGCTCTTATTATATATACTTTGAAATACATATTAATTTTTCATTTTAATCCATTGTTCTGATTTACCTGCTGGACGAACAAATGCAAGGAAGCTTCATAGCAAACCAATTTTAGCTGCATACAGCTTCGACTTCACAGTAACATTAGGTTGATATCCATTTATTAACCATATTCCATGCGGACACATTTTAAATTATCACGCTCCAGGTTGTAGAAAAAGGCAATTCTAAATTCCAAGTTTATTACTTTATCCTTAATTTATAATACATTACTGTTTAAACAGCATGCCCAGTGCCAACCCTCTCAGTGGTGAGGCTCATGGAATATAAAATTGAAACAACTGATAAAAATCAAATATCCATATGAATTTTTGATAAGAACTGCTCATTTACCAAAAAAAAAAATAGATTCTGATACCATAAAAGTACATTTACATGGTACCTACTATACTAAAGCAGGTAAATCAGATCGATTCTGTGTGTTAGTTTCAATTTATATTTAACAGATTACATCCTATTAAAGCTGGGCAAGCAGGGGCTTATCATTGGAATTTGGTAACTGGTGAAATCACTATTTTAAGTTGTTTAAATAGTATTTTTGAATTTATAAAAAGTGTATTATTAGAATTTGGTAATGGGTGAAATCATAATTTTACATTGTTTAAATTTTATTTTTGAATCTATAAATTGATGTTTTCTCAAAAACTCCAAATCGCTTTGAAATATATAATTTTAACCACTAAAATATGAAAATTTTAAATTTTTTAATTAAAATTTTCAATAATATTGTACCAAAAATCATCCAAAAAAAAATTAAAACTAATTCCAATCACTAAAATCTGTCATTTTTAAATTTTAAATAAAACTTATCAGAAAAAATACCCAAAACTTAAAACGTTTAAACTATGTCCTAAATCATCCAGCAGATATATGTTTTGTGGCAGATATATGTTTTCATGCATAGCAGAGACTTGATGTCAGCTTTCATGCAATAGGTATGTTTATTTGTAATTTCCAATTAGTTAGATTCTCATACCACAAGGATAGGGATGTTTATTTTTAAATAAAGATGTTTATTTTTAATTTCCAAAATAGTTAGATTCTCATACCACAAGTATAGGGATGTTTATTTGTAATTTCCAAAATAGTTAGATTCTCATACCACAAGTATATTTAGATGGTGCATAATATACTAAAGCAGGTCAATCAGATAAATGATAAATGTTGTGTGTCAGTGCCCTCAGTTTTCAGTTTCCATGCAAATCCAATTGATGGCACCTACTATACTGAAGCATCAATGCTTTATGTTGTGGGTCAGTGCTGTCTGGTTTAATGCATTTGATGCAAACATATGTGAATAGGAATGTTCATGTGTTTTAAAAACAAAGGAAAAAAGCACAAAGATCCTTGAAGCAATAGGAAATGATAATGATATATCTTAGTTTTGTTATAGCCGCTGTCTGAAAATGCACTGCCATTGGATTGCAGAATTATACTGTACAAGATCTAAATTCATCAATGCTTTCATCTTCCCATAAAATTATAATATATTGTTTAAATCTAAAAATGGCAGCTGATTGCTTCACAATATTGATTGTACTGTGGGTGTCACAATCTGGAGGTGGACAGAGCCTGATAAATCAAATCTTTTCTTAAGATTTTTCTCGAGATGGAGACTTCGGAATTGAAGTGATAAATGCTACTCGACGTATTTTCTTGTATGGTGAAACCTGCACTCAAGTATAACAGACAATCTCTCATGAGTGAACAGATCATCAAGAAGAGAAATCAAAGCTTTATGTTGAAAGTGGGCAAGGAACAAACAAAATTTGGAAGTGCTTCATTTACCTGTTTTGCAACAAAATTTTTTACATCCCCTTTGCACAGATTGCTGTCAGAATTCCTCACAACAAATGACATTGGTACTTGACCTGCTTCCTGATCAGGATACCTAAGACACAGAATTGTGCGGTTTAGCAGGTATGGAAAAATCTAGTGTGCAAACGGAGGAGAATAACTAATGTTGCAGAGAGTCTGCGCTATCAGCCCAAATGTTGAATTTTGGCTACGACTTAAAAAATGTTTATTAGCTCCAGAAGTGGTAAATCCAGCTAACTGTAGAGCTTTGAAAGTATATTAGCTTAAGAAGTGGTAAATCCAGCGAAGTGTAGAGCTTTGAAAGTATATTAGCTCAAGAAGTGTGGTAAATACAACTCAGGGAAGAACAACAGTATCAATAATCTCTGGGTTTGAGAGGAGCAATTCCTCTAATTCTGCTGGAGCAACCTGCCAAAAATAAATAAATTCAAAGATAAATATTTTGGATTTGCATCAAACTAAAGGTCCCTGAAATGCTAATTCTGCTGAGACAGCCTGCCAAAATACAAAATTTTCTTAGATAAATATTTTGGATTTGCCTCAAACTAAAGGTCCCTGAAATGCTTTGTACTTGATCAAATCCTTTTATCTATCCACAACAAAAAGGAAGCCTTCCTCATCAATGTAACATAGATCCGTGGTTTTGAGCCACCCTTCAGAGTCCAAAGTTGATGCAGTTGCTTCATCATTACCAAAATATCCTGCATGGATTACTAAAAACCTTAATAGTATTTCTCTGGCCAGAACCTAGGAAACATCAAGCCATGCAGAAATACTGGACCTGTGTCTTGGGAGGTAGGGATAGAGCAATATCATACTGCTAACATAAACTACTTTTTTTGAAACATAGGTTCATTTGCCTGGAAATACGATTACTGTATCTGTGGTTACAAAACATACAGTATTAAAATTTCACAAGAGCATAAGGTGTGCAATTGTGGTGATACACCACAAGTATATAAATCCCATCAACCAAATCTTTGGCTCCTCGTGAGATCTGCACCCACAATTTGTGGATTTTTTATCATCATGGTCTAGCGTCTTGGTACTTCGCACTCTCCAGATCACACTCTCAGATTAATGAAAAAGGCACTCAAACCAGTGTGGTCTGATTTTCTTTTAATTCCGAAGAAAATATATATGGTCTATATAATGATGAGCAAGAGTACCGTTCATGATGGTATGTCCCCTCAACCAAGCTCGCCTTTATGGTTGGGAGGCAGTGCTTTGCCAGAGACTATGTCCACCACTTTAGCTTCCATGTTAGCTGCCAGCAAACCTGTTGTTCCATAGCGCGTGCTTTCTCTTTGGTTTTAATAAAGGTCACTCGACCACTGGACTGTCAATCCATAACCCTACAAAATATTAAGCATCTTCAATCAACTATCAATATAGACAAACACATGTCTCATCAAGGGAATTGAAAATTTGGGATTCCAACAAAAAGAATTTAGGCTTCTTAGATCTATGTGATCAATATGGGCATGGAAATCCCAAATAATAAAAATACATCTAAAGTGACACCCAAATACATCTAAACTACACCTACACCCATTGGGTCATCGTTTTTTTTTGTTTTTTTTTAATGAATAGACACCTCTAAATGCCATATTAAATGTCATATTAGCATTAATTGCAATGCATTTTAGGCTTTAGCGTACCTTCCTTCCTTAGCCTTTTGAAAAAAAGTAATTGGTGATTAGAGTGAGATTACTAGAGAGCTAGCACTTTAGGGCTCTAGTAATCACTTGCTCTAGTAATCACTTCCAAAGAAAATGTATAATTGGCAAATCAAGCTAGTAGAAGAGTTATATTGTAAAATAAGTCTTTGTTGTTTCTCCCCTAGGATTTAAACAACCAATCTCATAATCTTAGACATGAAACAAGTAAATTTCACCACAAACATTCATTACATGAATAAAAATGCATATTTTCTACTTACTTCACCAAGAATAATCAAGTCAAACCCTAGTTGAAGATCATTTCACCATGAAAAATGTTAAGATACACCACCATAAAGCTTCCCCAAGAGATGCACACTAGTTATTTCAGCCAATAACCCTTAAAGAGGGCGAAAATTTCAGCCCACCACTTGTGTGTGATGAGTTATGATGAAAAACTGAACTTAGCCAACCATATTTATATGGGAAATCCTAGCTAATTAATCAAAAAGTTGTGTCTTTTCTTAAAACATAGCTTACATGTCAATTTGCTCTTAAAACTCAAAATTAAATCAATTTTCAAAATTAAAACCTTAAAGAGGGTGACATCATTCTTCCTAAGGTGACGTTAGGCCTCCTCCATGAGACGTTGAGGTCATCTAGCAAAACGTTGGGCCTCCAAAGGCCCTCCTCCAAGCCACACGTGCCAAAATTGCATCCCAACATCTCTCAGTGTGAAACCCTAGCCCTGGGTGATGTCATGGGGTTACTAGGGTGATGTCCAAGGTCTCCAAAGCCAATGTCCAAGTGGGGAAGGGTGGCCCCTCATTATCTAGGCCTGCCAGGGTGTCTCCAAAGGAAATGTCATCTTCCTTCATTGTGCAAACTGGTAGTCATTGTCTTGCCCCAAGCCTGGGGTCCCTGCATCCATCCTTGGGCTTCAAGCCTAGGGTCCTATTGGGCTAATCCCTCTTAAGTTTGGGGTGTTCCCAAGTGGATTCTATTCCAAGTCATGCAAGTGTATGAGGTGGCATGGAGTAAATATTTGGGCATGGGGTGCATGTGATAACAGGGAAATGTAGAGTCTTACATGTGGGTGCCTTTGTGGAGGGTGAGTTGCACCTTGTCATGGATGCAATATTCTCCTATCCCATTCATTGCTATTTATTCCTAGCTTTATTTATTTTGATATTTTTCTCTTGTGCTACAAAGGAATAGTTGAGGACCACTGTCTTGGCTTGATGACTAGAGGTGACAATGTTATCCACAAAAATTTCACGGAAATAAGAAGGTTGGCTCATAATGAGACCCCCTTTCTCTTGGCTATGCCACCAAGAGCCACTACCCTAGTTTGGTGACTAGATAGGTGGTAATTTCATACCGCTACATGTCCATGGTCATAATAGGTCGACTCGTGATGAGACCTCCCATCCACCAATTGGTACCTTGAGTGTTTAAGTTATCTTATGGGTCCCCTTTTCTTATTGAGAATATTTTCATTAGTTTCTTGAGGATCCCTGGGCGAAGAATCTCAAAGGTTTCATTGGATTTTAACTCTTGCTAGCTAATTTTACCCTCTATGCCTTTAGCCCCTTCTTCCCACGAGGTAAGATACAACCCTTCCTAGTGTAGCCAATCACAATGCCCAAAAAGGAAAGAGGAGATGGAAGGAATAAAGATGGGAAGTGGTAAGTATGGAGGGAACAGACGATGACTCTTCAAAGATCCACCCAATAGCAACGCATCCTAAAGGGAAATCAACTTACTAGGGAACTGTGTCACCCTTCCAGGTTTGAACGAGACAAAGAGCTAATCAAGGAAATATGGCTAATCTTATGTGACCAAAAATCTGATCTGATACACTAGGGGTTTATGGATGTGTTTTAGATGTGTTTGTGTATAATTAATTGTTTACAACATATATATTGAGCATATAGATAGTAAATGAGACAAAAGGATGTAAACCTTATATTATGATATCTACGGAGTACAATGTCGAGTACAATGGTCGCTCGGGAACCTCAAATGTGGCATCCCCAAGTATCGCAACCTCAACGGATGGAAAATGTACCCTAGATGATTTCTCCATCTGAATCTGACGAGAAACTGGTCAAAAGATGCACCTTTCCTTCCTCTCAATTGGGTCAGAAGGGAATCTTTGTATTCTCCCTGGATGGGACAAGTCGACTCAATACCTCCTCAAAATGTGTGCCCTCACCCTGAATAAGTGTTCCCTTGCTACTGGAACATGTATAACTGTTGTTGAAGACTGATGGAAGACCTGTGTGATCTCCTTGGTGACTAGGGTGTGTCTCTCAACACTGAAATCAGCCACTGGTGTATTCCTTCTGGGATCCACTGATCTATCTCTCCTGAGGTGCACCTCTCTCCTCAATGACAAGTCAAAATATGCATAAATGATGAATTAGGTCGCTTTACCTTCTCTTATAGCTGCCCGAAACACTAATTCATGTTTGGCTCTAATTTTAGCTCATTTGTTATATTTTTATCTCAAGTTGGCTTAAAAGCGCTTTTAGCCACTTTTAGTTGAATGTCACTTTCAAATTATAACACCCTTGGCTGGAATGACCTCTAGTAACTCTGTTTATCCCTTTCTAGCCCTAGCTATAGTCTAACGAGGTTGTTTAGACCATTAAACCTCCTCTTTGGAGCTCCTATTTGGAAAGGGACATTACAGTCCTCCCTTCTCGAAATTGCCTGTCCACAAGAAATACCAATCTAGGGTGTTGCAACACAAGCTCGCTCTCCCAAGTAGGATCCTCTACTAGAAGCCTTCTCCATATGATCAAACACTCTCTGATGACCTTGCTCCTCAGTTTCCACTCTCAGAACTCCAGTAACTCCTTCGGAACCAACTCCAACTGTCCCTCCTCATCCAATGAGGGAAGCTTCTCTGATGTGATAATGAATTTTTCCACTGCCTTCTTGAGGCAAGATACATGGAACACATTATGAATCTTGCTCCCCTCTAGAAGCTCTAGCTCATAAGCAACCTCGCCTACCCGACGCATGATCCTGTAAGGTCCATAAAATCTGGGTTTGAGATTCTCAGGCCCACTATTCTTCAGAGATGACTGTCTGTAAGGTTGGAGTCTTAAGAAAACCAAATCGCCAACCTCAAAGATGTGCTCTATCCTATGCATGTCTGCACTCATCTTCTGTCGATTATGTGTTGTCTGGATGTTCTCTTTTAGCAATTTGAGAATCTCCTGACTCTCTCTGATCCAATCCTTGGCCTTAGGGGCTCTTCTCTCCCTGAGAACCAAATATACCAAAGTGGGAGCATCATACCCATACAATTCTCGGAAAGGTTTCATACTTATGGACATGTGAAAGGTGGTGTTGTAGAAATGCTCTCCTAAATGTAGCCACCTAACCCATGTTCTCAGTTGTCCCCCCACATAGTTCCTCGAATACCCTTCAACCCACTTGTTGACGATCTCGGTCTTCCAATCTATATGAGGGTGATATATAGTGTTGGGTGTCAATTTTGTCCCCTCCAATCTAAACAAATCCCTCCAAAATGTCCCAATAAACCGACTGTCCCTATCGCTGATGATGTTCCTCGACAACCCATGAAGTTGGAAGACCTCTCTGAAGAATAACTTGGCTACATGAACTTCTTTGTACTCTGTCGGTATGGCATAGAAGTGAGAAAACTTGGTTAATATGTTGACCGCTACATAGATGTAGTCCTTACCCTGGACCTTGGGTAGGCTTGCGATGAAGTCCATCAATATGCTCTCCCATTTCTTCTCTGGAATGGGGAGTGGATGAAGTATCCCTATTGGAAGCGTATGCTCTGACTTGTTCTACTGACAAGTCACACACTCACCGATGTACCTCATAACATCTTGTTTGAGGCCCTTCCATGAGAACCTCTCCCTGATCTACCTATAGGTTTTGAAAAAACCTCGATGGCTTGCTAGTGGTAAATCATGAACTGTTGGGAGGATCTTCTTCTCGAGACTTGAATCTGGTACTAAGTAGACTCTGTCCTTGTAGAATATGACATCGTCAATTACCCTGTACCTGTTATCTTGAATCTCTCCATCCAGAACCTCACAAACGAACTTGTTCTTGGAATATTCCACTGACAAGTGGGATTTCCAATCTGCTGAAATCTCCATCAAAGAACATGTTGCAAGTATCCTAGATAGCGCATCGGCCACAATTTTATTCTTGCCCTTGAAATAATCTATGTAAAATTCGAATGCATGTACCTTCGTCACCCATTTTTGTTGACGCTCACTGTGTAATGTCCCCACTTTGGGACATCATTACATTGTAGAGGTTTATGATGACCAGAGTAGCCAAATGGATGATATAGCAAGTACATGGATTATTGAGAGGAATTTTGGGGTCCAACTTGCATCGCTCATCCCATTTCATCATTATGGTTCATTCTACACAAGTTGGCTTTGGTTTCGTTGCATTCCGACGATTTCCATGATTTTGAGCTATAAGTTAAGAAAATTCACTACAGAGGTCATTTTGGGCACAATACTTGGAGGAACCTCTTAGTGTAATAGCTCATTGGATTCAGGAGGAGAAACACTACAGGATGGGATGGTGAGAAGTGACTTTCAGTGGCCAGGGAAGCCACAAGGAGAGATAAGGTGTTTTTCAGAGGTAAAAAGGTTAATTAATTAACTAAAGTGATTTAATTAATTAATTAAATATTAATAAGATGAAAGTCACTTTGGAGGGACAAGGTGAGCAGGAAGTATAAAGGAAAGGCAAGGGCCTCTATTCATTCATTCATGTATGTTTATCATTTGGATATCTGGCTTCTAGCTAGAGGGCCCATCTCTTGGGGGTTTTGAGGGTTTTGACTTAACAAACCCTACAGGACGATTCGGTGGTGAAAGATTCCACCTAGCTTGTACCAAGCTTGGTCTCAGGGATGCAATACTCCCCCACACCATTCTAGTCCAGATCTACTCAGTTGCAGGAGGATTCTACTCCAGACATAGGTGCAGAAAGAGAGAGGGTGCACCAGTTGTGGGTTTCCAGCAAGAGGGGCGCACCATCCATCGATGGAGGATCCGATCTAGCTGAGGATAAGATATTTTTGGAATTCCAGGTATTGGGTTTCCTTTGTAGGTGTCATAGCACTATTCTTGGTGGATTCTAGAGGTATTTTGGTGGAGTATTTATTTGTATTGAGAATGGAACGAATTCCCCAGAGGAGGGCGCACCATACTTTAGAGGGTGGCTAGATCCAAGGGTCTAGAAGGTCCTTTGATGATTTGATCACTTTGGTTTGCATTGTTGTGTCCCAATCTATCATTCTAGCAGGTTTTTGGAGCCTTTGGAGGTCTCTAGGTGGGAGGTCGAATTATCTAGGGTTTCAGGCATCTAGGGGGCACACCATTCCTTGGAGGAGAGGCAGATCCATGAGTTTGGAGAGGATCTTGGAGATTTGAGCACTTGGATTGTTCTTATAGTTACCTGATCTACTGTTTGGCATATTCATTAGAGCATTTGGACATCTTTGGCAGCAGGGCCGAATTATTGAGGCTATTCAGGGTTTCAGCAGGGCATGGAATCTTCCAGATTGAGGGTTTGGCACTTCATTCGGCCAGATCTACTCCTCCATCGATCTTCAATGGATATCCATCCTTTGGAGGCTTGTAGTCTTCTATTGGAGCATTTTGTAGCAGCTACTATCTTCTATTGTCTTTATTGGAGCCATCTGATGTGCATTCCAGATTGGCATCTCATTGTATCAGGTTCTTGCTTATTGTTATGAAATAAAGATTAGATCTGCAATGTTTTGGATTGTCTATCATCTTATTGATATTGCATATGGTTGAGGTATGTTACATTGCTTATCTTCTTGTCTGTTGCTGCAAACACATATATAACACATCAGTAAACCCTAAGTGTAACCTAAATATTCACAGTAATCAAAGTGTTTGACGAAATACCACAACCAGTAAAGTTTTAAAATACACCCAAAACCATGATGTTCCTTGCATCTTGGCTTGGGAACATTACACGTTGAGGTCCTTCTGCTCAAGGAAATACTTCAAGATGTTGTGATATGTTTTGACCATGAATTTGTCGCCCACCAAATATTGTCTGAATTTGGTCAAGGCATGCATGATTGTCAGCATTTCCTTGTCATAAATGGAGTACAACCTCTCGGGTTGATTGAGATTTCTTCTCTCAAATACAATGGGGTGTACTCCCTGCATCAAAACTTCCCCAATACCCTCGTCGAATGCATCACACTCTAATACAAATGGAAAAGTGAAGTCTGGTATTGCTAACACTGGACATGTGCAAACGACTTCCTTCATGTGATCAAAGGCTTTATGTGACTCATCGGTCCAGATAAAATCCCCATGCCTAGTAAGATCCATCATTGTTTCTCCAAGATGATAAAAACCCCTGACAAACCATCTGTAATAGCTGCATGACACAAAGAATCTCCTCAACTCTGTCACATTCATGGGTGTTGGTCAATCTAGAATGGCCCTGATCTTCTCCTAGTGTACATGTACCCCCTTTGCACCGATGATGTGGCCTAAGTATCTTTGTCATACCAAAATCACACTTGGACTCTTTGGTGTATAGTGAGTGCACCTCCATGATGCTCAATACCTCATCCAAGTGCCTCATATACTCCTGCCATGTCTTGATGTAGACCAAGATGTCATCACAGAAAACCAAGACTTATTTCAACAACTAATCCCTAAATATGTGGTTCATGCAAAACTGAAATGTAGTTGGTGCATTGGTTAGCCCAACTAGCATAACCAAAAACTCGAAATGACCAAAGTGGCATCGAAATGTCGTCTTCTCTATGTCCTTCTCTTGGATGTTGATCTGATGATACCTAGAGCGTAGATCAATATTCGAGAAGAAAACTTCCCCATGCAGTTCATCCATCAACTCATCAATGTGAGGGATAAGATATCGATTCTTGATGGTTTTCTTATTCAAGGCTCAGTAATCAATGAACATCCTCATGGTACCATCCTTATTTAGAACTAAGACAACTGAAGAAGTGAATGGACTGTTTCTAGGTCTGATGTGTCCCATCGATAACAATTCCTTAATTTCTTTCTCTATCTCATCCTTGAACCTCCTAGGATGACAATAGGGTGGTGCGATCATAGTTTTGTCCCCCTCCTCCAATTCAATGGTGTGCTCAAACCCCCTATCAGGTGGTTTCCCTGGTGGAATCAAACCAAAAAACTATTGATGTCATCCCAACAAGTTCCCGATCTCTGTCTGATACTGTTGTCGACCCTCTGAATCCTTTCGCGTAGTGATCAAGCACTCTACGGAATATGCTACGTCCCCATGTCTGAAGATCCTCTCCATCCTCTTGGCCAAAACTATCATGGGTGCTCCTATCGACATGCCCCTCATAACAATCCTCTTCTCTTCACTGTCTCTGAACCCCATCACCAATTTTTGGTAGTTGGTGGTGATTTTTCCCAATGTGATCAACCACTGGACTCCCAATACCACATATGTGTCAGATAGGTCAACCACATAAAATGTGTCTCTCACGGTGTAGTTTCCTAACTTTATATCCAAGTCTAGAACTATTTCTAGACACTCTACTATATGGACATTTGCTACTACAACATCAAACCCATCAAACTCCTATGTTTGAAGTGCGTGTATCGATACCAAAGAAGCATCAATGAGGTTGTGGGTGGCCCCACCATCTATCAGGGCGATTTCCCACTGTCCATGAATAGTCCCTTTGATCCGAAGGGTATCATACTCGGGAACACTAGAAAGGGTTGCTATGACTCCTACCTTTGTTGGTTTCATTCTGTTAGCCTGCTTAGGAGGCTATGGAAATACCGATGGGTGGGTCCCTACTAGAGTTTGTGTTCTATGGGGAGGCTTCTCCTCTGCTTGTGTTGGATCCTCCTCTAAGATAGTGGATCTACTATCATGCTCCTCCTCCTCACTCTCCACACTATTTGTTGCCACCTCAATATAATGAATCTCTCCCTTGCCCATGCACCTATGGCCTGGGACCCAAGGGTCCTTGCAGGTGAAGCAGAGCTTCTTCCTCATAATCTCTCGCCTCATCTCATCATCCAACTTCTCCTTTCCTTTCCATTCTCTCTGGAATGGATTCCTATCTCGGTCCCTCTATGGTACAAAGGGTTTGGAAAATGGTTTAGTCTTTGGGACTAAGTCTGCCAAATCTCAAGTGCGTAAGATGGAATCCTTCAAGGTGTGATTCTTGTATTCCTTTACCCATCCTCTCAAGGGTTCTGTGAGCCCCTCTGTGAATAACATGATCATCCTGGGCTCAGATATATCTATCACTGCCACTTCCACCTGCTGAAACTTTGTGATGAATGCCTTTGTCGTGGCTATTTGTCTCAACTGGTCTAGATCCATGAAATGGATCTCTGGATCCCTCCTGTCAAACCTGTCCATGAGTCTCTCTATGAACTCCCTATAGGAGGTGATGTGACTGTGTCCTAACATCACCAATCCATGATGCTACAACTCATGTGCCTCACCCTCCAAGTGTAGGATAGAGAAACTGATGGATTTTGTCTCGGTCATCTGGTTGAGCTTGTAGTACGTGTCTAGATTTTGTACCCAAAATTTGGATGTGAATTTGGACGATCCGTCAAAACAAGGTATTGTGAGTTTACCAACTTTTCGAATGAAATAAATGTTGTGTCCCTATTGTTGTTGCTTTCCTCCTCTTTGAGGCTCTCTGGGGCGGTTCCTGTGTCTGAGTCCACAATACTCGACCAGGGTCATGTCCTGATGGAAGTCACGACCCAATGTTGCATATTCCTTCATGTATTCTGCAATGTCCTCCACCTAAGTGAGCGACCTCTGTACTATCGGCTACTGTGATGCTGCTAGGGGTGCCCTCTAGAAACTGGGGAACAATGGCCTGGGAATCCTACTCAAAGAGGTGTATGTGCAAGTAGGTGACTGGGGTCCACTACCTTCCCTGAGTTCCCCTATGCTGCATGTGGGTCTTGCATGTCCGGGGTTCCTAATATAGCCAATCTATCATCCATCTGTGCCAAATACTGAGTCATGGCCTGCTGATTGACTACCATATTGTTGAGTACCTGCATGAAGGTTGCCTCTGGTTCCATGGGGGCCTTACCATTGTCCTCTAGTCTCTCATATGTGTCTCCTAACATCCTCTATGCCTCATGCTCAGCCTCACACTCTTCCTTTCTCTTTGCTTCCCTTTGTGCCTCTTCCTCTTCCTCTCAGCTAGGAGGGAAAGGGGGGAAATCAGGTCTAGGTCTTCCCTCCTTATGTCTGTTGTAAGTGACATATTCATCACCTACATTGTCACGACCCTCTGGGTCCTTTGTTGAACTCATTGTCTTTAGTCCCAGGATGGAAGGACTAAAGCTCTGATACCATTGTAATGTTCCTGACCAGGTTAGTCAAGGAAATACAACTAATCTCATGTGACCAAAAATATGATCTAATACACTGGGGGTTTCTGGATGCATTTTAGATGTGTAAGTGTATAATTAATTGTTTACAACACATATATTGAGAATATAGATAGTAAATGGGACAAAAGGATGTAAATCATATATTATGATATCTCTGGAGTACAATGTCGAATGCGACTGGAATAAAATAAATCACTTGGATAGATCAAATGACAAAAGGATCTTAGCTGGAATACAATAAGAAAACTAAAACAATAATACCCGATAATAGAAGAAAATTGTGGAATCAATGGAAGATGTGTAGGATTTTCTGCAAGCTACGACAACTGCTACAATTCTGGAAAGTTCGCCCTGGTGGCTAGACCTCTCATATCTTCCTAGAAACTATGCCAATCAGTGCACCCTATTGTCTCTCTTAGTCCTAGTGACTGTCTGTTCCTATGCTGGTATGTCTGGACCCCAGTTGGATCTCCCTAGGGAAATGTGCCCCCTCTGCTACTGGAAAACTGCACCCTAGTGATTCCACCATCGAAATCGGCTAATATGTGTCTCAAACTAATCACCCCAGCCTACTATGAAATGGGTTTGAAGGATTTCCCTGGATCTATATTGATGATCGCTCGGGAACCCGAAATGTGTACTTCCCAAGTACTGCAACCTCAACAGCTGGAAAATGTGCCCCAAATTATTTCTCCATTGGAATATGAAGAGAAAATGGGAAAAATATGCATCTTTCCTTCCTCTCAATTGGGTCGGAAGGGAATATATGGATTCTCCTTGGATGGGACAAGTCGACTCAACACTTCCTCGGAAGTTGTGCCCTCACCCTGAATAAGTGTTCACTTACTGCTGGAACCTGTATAACTGATGGAAGACCTGTGTGATCTCCCCGGTGACTAGGGTGTGTCTCTCAACACCGAAATCTGCCACTGGTGTATTCCTCTTGGAATCCATTGAGCTATCTCTCCTGAGATGCACCTCTCTCCTCAATGACAAGTCAAAATATGCATAAATTATGAATTAGGTCGCTTTACCTTCTCTTATAGCTTCCCAAAACCCTAATTCATTGTTTACTATAATTTTATCTCATCTGTTCTATTTTTATTTCAAGTTGGCTTAAAATCACTTTTAGCCACTTTTAGCTTAATGTCACTGTCAAATTATAACACCCTTGGCTGGAATGACCTCTAGTAACCCTGTTTACCCCTTTATGGCCTTGGATATAGTCGAATGGGGTTGTTTATACCATTAAGCCTCCTCTCTAGAGCTCCTATTTGGAAAGGGACATTACATTTACCCTTTGGGCCTTTAGCCCCTTCTTCCCACGAGGTAAGGTACAACCCTTCCTAGTGTAGCCGATCCCAATGCCCAAAAAGGAAAGAGGATATGGAAGGAATAAATATGGAAAGTGGTAAGTATGGAGGGAAAAAACGATGACTCTTCAAAGATCCACCCAGTAGCAACCCATACTAAAGGGAAATAAACTTACTAGGGCAATGTGTCACCCTTCCAGGTTTGAAGGGTGACATGGAGCATAATTTCCAAGCAAATGTCATGAAATGAATAAGGATTCAATACAACATGTTCAAGTGCTTCAAAAATCAGAGTGATACATACCATGAAACCCAGACTCATTACCTCATGGAGAAAGACTCACTGCTACTTCATGAACATGTTGGTGTGATGGATATTGTTGTTGGTGATATGTGGACTACACTGAAGAAAAGAGGGGCATTTATGGGCCATGCTTAAGTCGTCTAGCTTTCGACACTCCATGTCTAAGAACTATGGGATTCGAGACATGATCGCCTTAGTTATCCCCAGGCTATGTGATAACATCTTCTAGCTCCAACTCGGGGACATGTGCTCATCGTAGAGCACATGAGAACGTCAACATCTCTGGTATGACCTGTGCCTGCTAAATCTCAACAAAAGACATTAGTAATCCCTAGGGTGGTGATATCATCCCTCATCCATATATGATAAAATAAAAAACTAAAAGCATCTCTAGTCCAACATATTATTATGAGCATACATATATACAAGTGAGACAAAATAATATGCAAATTCAACTACAACTATACTAATATGAAATGCAATGGTATGTACAATGGATGCAAATACCTACCTGCCTCTACTTACCTGTTGGTTGAATGCTAGGTGTAGTCAAATAACCAGTGAAACCATCCTAGCAATAACTCATAATATCTGCCTCTGTGCTTCATCATAAACCAAAATAATGACAAGTCAAGCACAAAAATAACATGAGTTAGATCATGCATTATATCATAGGAAATCGTAAGGCCTAGCTCATGGAGGCGGGAGGGAGGGACAAAATTATGCCAAGTCACACTTCTAGAAAGGTGCTCAATCCATCTCATAAAAGGATCGTGAAAGGTCGAAGACTCATGAGGATGGCTCAAAGATTCTAAAGGTTGACTACCTTGGACATCATCAATCCCTAAAGTTTGAGAAGGGACTAACAAGAATCTAGAGGATGATTGACAATTTCTCAAGGGAAAACTGAAATATTGAGATAATAAACTTTTTCTCAAGGTATTCAACCTACTCTTGAATTATAAAAGAAGGATCTTCCCTAGAGAACACTTAGGACAAGGGACATGTTTTCCAACTGCATGCTTAGTGACATAATGAGGCAAGGTAATCAAAGGGAGTTGTAAAACCTTGTCAGAAGTATCATGCTTCAGGAAAGTGACGTCCTCACCCCTATCAAGATCTGAGCACAATTGTGGTTGATAATATTCTTCATAGAATAAATCCAAGTGCTCAAAGGAATGTTCATCAAAATCCTCAAGGTATGACCAAAAATCATCATGAGGACATAGCACTAGGTCATCCTTGGGTGCTTGGAAAATATTTGTAACTATATCACCATCTTGTTTCCAAATGTCAAAATTATTAGTAACCTCAGATGATTTTTGTAAAGGAAATATTCGAAGATGTCCTTCCATATCATAAATGGGATCCTCATCAAGACCAATCACATCCCATTTACGTCTTCCAACATGTATGAAGTCATCAATATTATCAATTACGTCATTAATTTTATCATAACATGAAGGATTTAATACATCTAAGGGATCCGCTAACACTTCTTCAGCTTCCAAATCATAAAATAAAGCACCATCAAAATCTTGGAAAAGGGAAATAACTTACCATATTCACTTCTTCTTGTGTAGGAGCGTCAAAGGTTTGGATGAATTCATCAAAGGGATGAGTACACATTAACACTTCATCATCATGTTTGATATATTCAGGCTCTCTCTCTTCAACCAAGTCCTCTTCAGTAGAATCATGAGTAAATTATTGCTCTTCCTCATGGGATTGGAAACCTCCTTCATAAATCTCTTCTTCTGTATCAGAGGGTTCTTGGCATTGAGCATGGTATGCACCCCTAAGATCTTCTACAATCTCAATGGTGAATCCTTCGTCCTCTAGGCCTATTTCGATATTTTGAAGGGCATCCTCATAAGTCTGAAACTGTGGTTTTGCAAACTCAAGAAACCTACTGATGAGATCTACAAAAGAGGATATACCATTTTCTTCACAACAACCCTTGATCCAGTCTTGTACAAATGATGGCAAGGAAATTTTGAACAATTTTATCAGGACATCCTCCCCTTCAAATTCTATTTCACTTATACACTTCAAGAATTCTACAATGTGAGTAATTGGGAGGCCTTTAAATCTTGGACAATTTTTCAACCATTTTATATCAAAATAATGTGGGTATCCTTGAAATTTTTCAAAATCAATAAATCGATACACTTGCTCCCAGAGCGCCATGATCCCATATCTTGGAAATATCACAGAGTTGAGAGTAAGGTGGCACCTTGAAAAAGGTCAGTGGAGTCACCAAATAACCTTTTAAGGACTATCAATGGGAGTGAAGGAATCACCCTCAGTGGAGTCGTCAGGTAAGATTTGTAAGATGAAGGTTTTGAGGATAAATCTTACCGAATGTGTGTCGTATGAGGAAAATTGACTCAATGTTCCCCGACAATGACACCAAAAATGTTATAGCATAATATATACTTGCCCAAAGCCTAAATGCAAGTAGGCCTATATTGACGTAAGTCGGATGTAGTCCTATCATTGTCACCCCAATAGGATACCTCTTTCTATTTAGGAGGAGAAAATACTCACTCCAAGGGACAGGTCCCAAGACCTATTTGGTTGATGAAGGGTAAAAAGACCAGGTAAAACCCACCCCTCTCTCTAGGTCACTCAAGGAAAGAAGTCACTTGGTGTGGTTTAAAGGTTCAAGGAGAAAGCTTAAAGTGAATGGTACCTTCCCTTTACCAATGAAACAAAAAATGTTAGCAATAACCAATGATATCAATGTTTCAAATTAGTGACTTCAAGATAGAAATATGCTACTAAAACACTCTTATGTATAGACAAAAGATAAAATGTATAGAAACAACAATATGTCCAGAAATTGCAAGTTATGATGACAAAAAATGATATAAAGACTTTTCAATTTGATAGTACTTTGTCACTTACAATTTCAAGATTAAAACAAGTCAATAAGTGACTTGAATGGGCTATCAAAACACTTGTAATAGCAGTAGAATAAATAATGATGACAACAACAAAACCACTTTAGAAAAGTACTTAAGTTAGGCAATTAAACAAACACTTTAGCATATATTGATAGTAGTTTTTCTAGTACAAGTGTTGGGTGGTCTTATGGATAGTCTAAGGGATGTTAAGGGGTTGCAATGATGGATGTAATAGTAGTTACAACAGCAACAACAACAACCTTCACTCAACGTCAGAATTTTTCACTTAGAATAATGGAAAAGGGAAGACTAGAGCCTTGGGGTGATAACACCTAGGCTAGTGCAAATTTCTGGGGAAGTTTTAGAGCTTAGTATGCTGATATAAGCTGCAAATGATAGTTGTAGTAGTGATTATGGAAGCAACAATGTGGTTGTTAGTGTTTCTAAGATAGAATAGTGTTAGTGTTAGTTAGTAAGAGCTGTAAGGAAGAAAGTTTGAAAGTTGTTTTGGTCTCATTCATCCACAGGAGCATATAAATCAATGTCGTTAGGGGCTTATGGAGTCAATAACAGTAACAATATCACTTGGAAAATAAACAAATGATAATACTTGTCTAAGGAAAGAGGTAGATGCAAGAGGTGTTGGCACTTTAAGGCCTCAAGCGTCTAATTCTTTAAGAGAGGTTTTGCCAGGGAGTAGGCACTTCTAGGCCCTAGCGTACCTTCCTTCCTTAGCCTTTTGAAAAAAGTAATTGGTGAATAGAGTGAGATTACTAGAGAGCTAGAACTTTTAAGGATCTAGTAATCACTTCCAAAACAAATGTATAATTGAAAAATCAAGCTAGTAGAAGAGTTATAGGGAAAAAGAAACATTTGTTGTTTCTCCCCTAGGGTTTAAACAAGCAATTTCATAATCTTAGACATGAAACAAGTAAATTTCACCACAAACATTCATTACATGAATAAAAATTCATATTTTCTATTTACTTCACCAAGAATAATCAAGTCAAACCCTAGTTGAAGACCATTCCACCATGAAAAATGTCAAGATACACCACCATAAAGCTTCCCCAAGAGATGTGCACTAGTTATTTCAGCCAATGACCCTTAAAGAGGGTGAAAATTTCAATCCACCACTTGTGTGTGATGAGTTATGATGAAAAATTGAACTTAGCCAACCATATTTATATGGGAAATCCTGGCTAATTAATCAAAAAGTTGTCTTTTCATAAAACAAAGCCTACATGTCAATTTGCTCTTAAAATTCAAAATTAAATCAATTTTCAAAATTAAAAAATTAAAGAGGGTGATGTCATCTTTCCTAGGGTGATGTTAGGCCTCCTCCATGAGACGTTGAGGTCATCTAGAAAAACATTGGGCCTCCAAATTCCCTCCTCCATACCACACGTGCCAAAACTGCAACCCAACATCTCTCAATGTGAAACCCTAGCCCTAGATGACATCATGGGGCTACTAGGGTGACATCCAAGGTCTCCAAAGCCAGTGTCCAGGTGGGGACGGGTGGCCCCTCATTATCTATGCCTTCATGGGTCTCTCCAACAGAAACAACCTCTTCCTTCACTATGCAAACTGGTATTCATTGTCTTGCCCCAAGCCTAGGGTCGATGCATCCATCCTTGGGATTCAAGCCCTCATGAAGGTCCGAACTGATCATCTCCTCATTAATACTTGTCTACCGGGAAAAATCCTGTAAATACAACAAGTACGCCCTCAAGGGGTCCATGATTCACTAATATCATACCAAGTAAATCACATCCAATAGTTAAATTACCCAAACATGTGTATTAAACCCCCCTTAACCCCAAACAAATGCCCAAAGATGTTATGAAATTTGACAAGTTTGGTTTGGAGAGGGTTTTAGTGTGTCCTATTGGGCTAATCCCTCTTAATTTTATGGTATTCCCAGGTGGATTCTAGTCCAAGTCATGCAAGTGTATGAGGTGGCATGGGGTGCATGTGATAATAGGGAAATGTAGAGTCTTACCCGTGGGTGCCTTTGTGGAGTGTGATTTACACCTTGTCATGGATGCAATTTTTTCCTAGCCGATTCATTGTCATTTATTCTTATATTTATTTATTTTGATCTTTTTCTCTTGTTCTACAAGGGAATAGTTGAGGGCCACTATCCTAACTTGATGTCCAGAGGTGACAGTGTTATCCACAAACATTTCACGGAAATAAGAAGGTTGGCTCCTAATGAGACACCCTTTCTCTTGGATATGGCACCAAGAGCCACTACCCTGGTTTGGTGATGAGATAGGTGGTAATGTCATACCGCTACATGTCCATGGTCAGAATAGGTTGGCTCTTGATGAGACTTCCTATCCACCAACTAGTACCTTGAGTGTTTATGTTATCTTGTAGGTCCCCTTTTCTTACTGAGAATATTTTCACTACTTTCTTGATTATCTTTGGGTGAAGCATCTCGAAGGTTTCAAAATTGGCTTTTAACTCTTGCCAACTACTTTTACCCTCTGGGCCTTTAGCCCCTTCTTCCCATCAAGTAAGGTACAACCCTTCCTAGTGTAGCCAATCCCAATGCCCAAAACGGAAAGTAGAGATAGAAGGAATAAAGATGGAAAGTGGTAAGTATGGAGGGAACGGATGATGACTATGCAAATATCCACCCAGTAGAAACCCATCCTAAAGGGAAATCAACTTACTAAGGCACTGTGTCACCCTTCTAGGTTTTAATGAGGCAAGGAGCATAATTTCCAAGTAAACATCCTAAAATGAAGAAGGATTTAATACAACATGTTCAAGTGCTTAAAAAATCAGAGTGATACATACCATGATACTTGAACTCATTACCTCATAGAGAAAGACTCACTGCTACTTTAGGACCAGGCTGGTGTGATGGATACTGCTGGTGGTGATATGTAGACTGCACCGAAGAAAAGAGGGGCCTTCCAGGGCCATGCTTAAGTTGTCTGGCTTTTCGCACTCCATGTCTAGGACCTATGAGCCTCGAGATGTGATCTCCTTAGTTATCCCTAAGCTAGGGGATAAGAGGAACAAATGCTTAGGAGAGTGCACCGAGTCAATCCGGAGCAAGTGAATCCTAAATATGGTAAATTTGTAATTGATAACAGAAAAGAATTGATCGATTGAAGCGACGACAAAACATACTTTGTAACAATGGGAGACTTATTTAAAGCGACGAGAATTGGAGGAGAAACAGGCAGGGAATTCACTCTGTATCTCTCTATGCTCGAACGCATCTCAGCCAAATCGAATTTGGGCATGACCACCATGCTATTCCCAGTCGCAATACAAGAAACAGTATAGAAAAACCCAAAAACATGAAACATTGGAATGGTGCATAAATATATTTTGTCACCAGCTCCCATATCGTCCCTACTGAGAATTCCTGCGATGAGACTTCCATGGGTGGATATGACTCCCTTGCTTTTGCCCATCGTCCTGGACGAATACAGAACCGTGGAAGTGTCCTCCTACTTGATTTCCACTGAAGGGAAACCGCTAATGGCGGACTGCAAGAGGAGGCTTAAACTAGAAATGCAGCCCTCTGCGTTTGTGTTACCCTCTATTAGAATAATAGGCAATCGAGTGGAACGGGCCTTTTTTATCAGATTTTCTGGTGTGAAGATAATCACGAATCCCGAATCCTGAGCCTGCTTCTATGAGTCTTAAACTAGAATAACATGCAATCGATTGGCATAACATGCAATCCTGAGCCTGCTTTTATCAGATTTTCTGGTGAGAAGATGATCACGGATCCCGACTCTGGTGTTGTTGTTGGTGGGATAAGATGAAGGTGGTTACGTCCAAGCGTTGAGTCAGAAGAGGAATGGAATTTCTTTTGTTGTAGTAGATTCCACTGTCCATGTTGTAACCGCTCTTTGGATCCATAATCGATCGCTTCTTCTACCTACTCTGCTACCATTATTTTTCTCTCAATTCAGGATTTGGTATGTTGTGAATTTCGATATTTCCCCTCACAGGATTTTTCTACTTGGTATCCAACTACAATGAGAAGGATATATAACCAGACTACCAGTATACCAGTATTGACCCACAAAAAAATGCGTCTTGAGACCTGATAAGGAAATAGGATGCTAATTGACTCTTTAGTTCAAACCAGATTTGAGGAAATAAAATGGAAATAATTTGTTCACTGCCACTGCTGAGACAACTATGTTCGAGAGCACCCTCGTCACTTCAGTTCAAACCAGATTTGAAGAATAAAAATGCAAATAATTTGTTCACTGCCACTGCTCCTGAGACAACTAAAATTTAACCAAGTATAATTAAGCAGAAAGGCGTACACCTATTGACAATGGGCAGATTTAATAAGGGTTTAGTGCTTAATAAGTTTTTTATGGACAGGATTAAATATGACTAGAATATTCTTAGTAGTCACACAAAATAAATGGTTGTGATTTCAATCATTAACTTCCTAGCTATTATAAAGACATCAGTTTATGTGTTTATTTTTTTACATTTACCTAATCATATTTAAAAATTACTTTGATAGCTAACTGATTGCCACGTAAGTGATTAACATAAATTAAAATATTAACACCACATAATTGAAGCCCAACAGTTTATTTGTTAATAGATAAGAAAATTTAATATGTTCTTTTAAAGATTCATTTCATCTTCTCAGCCTTTGCGCGTTTACCAGCAGCTATTTTGCTGCTGTGCTAGTTTATATTAATTCAAAATTTTATGATTTTTATATGGTGTTCAGAAAACTAAGTATAATTTATATTAATTCTAATATTTTTCATTTTTTTGGTTTTTTGAACTTTAGGTATGGCTGCATTTATTAAATTACCTATGGCTGCATTTATTAAATGAGTATTATCAAAAAACAATTTGTGAAAATTGTAATAAAAATAGTGATGCTTCTAATGACAACAAAAACACAGTTTCTTTCAATAATACCATTATCGTTGTTGCAATAATACCATTTAATATCCTTCACTATACTAAGTTCAATTTCAGAACATAAACCTTTATGAATATAAGTTCAAACTTCAAACGTTGATGTAAGTGTACATTTAACAAGGGTTGCATGGCAGCGCAGTCCCTGCTAGGTTAGAATGGGAATAAATGTGACTTAGTACAGACACCTGAGTAGGAAGTTGAACATTCCCGAAGTAGTTTCTTTACATACATTTTACATACGTTCGTGAACAAAAACACAAAAAAATAGTAGTAACGTCTGTTACATAGGTTCGTGGACAAAAACATAAAAAAATTAGCATTCCCGAATTAGTTTTCTTTAAAACAAGGGCTCCTGGACAGAAAAGAAATTGAAATTTATCAAATTATAGGTTCCTGGACAACATAAATTATACATACCAAATATGTGATTTTATAAAGTAGATATTTACTTTTATACATACGAAATATGTACTTTTATAAAGTATGGGGATGAGATTTTATAGAGCATGCACAGAGCCCTCATTCCATACTTAGCCAGTTTTTGGATCATGGGTTCTCGGGCTGGCGGGCTGAAAATTGAGCTTATGTTGTTCCATTCCCTACAAATAGCACCCATATTTCTACGATTTACAAATTGACAATCAGACTTGTGGACTATTTGAATTTTAAGGACCTCGTGTCCAAAAAATTTACCATTCTCGAAATAGTTTTCTTTACATATATTCGTGGACAAAAACACAAAAAAATAGTATTAACGTCTGTTACATATGTTTGTGGACAAAAACACAAAAAAAATAGCATTCCCGAATTAGTTTTATTTAAAACAAGGGCTCCTGGACACATGAAATTGAAATTTATCACATTATAGGTTCTTGGACAACATAAATTATACATACCAAATATGTAATTTTATAAAGTGGATATTTACTTTTATACATACAAAATATGTAGTTTTATAAAGTATGGGGATGAGATTTTATAGAGCATGCATGGAGCCCTCATTCCATACTTAGCCAGTTTTTGATCGCAGGTTCTCGGGCTGGCAGGATGAAAATTGGACCTCTATTGTTTCGTGGCCACAAAGAGCACCCAGAGTTCCACGAGTTCCACGATATACAAATTGACAAGAGGATTTGCGGACTATTTGAATTTTAAGGTAAAGATGCAAGAAATGACATACTCTCTATATATGTGAGTAGAAAAAAAGTAGTGAACACAATTTTATAACATTTATATAAAATAATAATAAAATGTGTTACATATTCCTGGAAATTTAAAGAAACATATATATATATATATATATATGATATCTCAAATTTGAGTGAGTGATTTATCTCAAATTTAATTTTGAAAATGACCGGGAAAAAATATCCATCAGGAAAAAAAAGAATTGAAATAAAATAATGTCTTCAGATTCAGCATAGCTGAAGATAAAAATGTAGGAGCACATAAATATATAAGGAGACAAAAGAATAGTTTTATTTGAAATATATGAAAAAAGAATAGTTTGTTACATATTAGTTTGATTTAAAACAAGGGCTCCAGGACACAAAATAAATTGAAATTTATCAAATCATAGGTTCCTGGACACCATAAATTTAGCATACAATAGAATATAACAACGTCATGCAAGAAAGGCTCACCATAAATATAGCATACTATAGAATAGTAACAACGTGGTGCAAAAACATTTAAAAGGTTCTTGGACACACAAAATTTAGCATACAATAGAATAGTAATTAGTTTTCTTTAAAACAAGGGCTCTTGGACACAACAAAAATTGAAATTTATGAAAGCATAGGTTCCTAGACAGCATAAATCTAGTATACAATAGAATAGTAACAACGTCGTGCAACAAATGAATTCTCGAATTAGTGTTCTTAGAAAGTAATAACGTCTGTTAGATCAACAAAGGCTCCTAGAGAAAAAAAAATTAGCATACAAAAGGAAAAAAAAAAAATCTAGCATTCCCGAATCAGTTTTCTTTGAAATTTATCAAAAATTAATAATGTACGTTACATATTTCTAGAAATTACATCAACATTAAAAAACATACAATAGAATAGTAATAACGTCTTGAAATTTATCAAATTATATGTTCCTGGACACCAAAAATTTGGCATACAATAGAATAGTAACAACGTCATGCAACAAAGGCAATACCGAATTAGTTTTCTTTGAAAGTAGCAATGTATGTTACATCAACAAAGGTTCATGGACAAACGAAATTTGTCATAGAATAGGACACAAAAAATGTAGCATTCCCGAACTAGTTTTCTTTGGAACAAACTACAAAGGTTCCTAGACACCCAAAATTTAGCATAAAATAAAGGCATTCCCTAATTAGTTTTCTTTGGAACAAACTACAAAGGTTCCTGGACACCTAAAATGTAGCATTCAATAAAGGCATTTCTGAATCAGTTTTATTTGAAATTTATCAAAAATTAATAGCGTCTCTTACATATTTCTGGAAATTTAAATGTGTTTGTCATATAGACTGGGATTGGGGATCCCACGGACCATAAAAAGAAATAGGTACAAGAATTAGGAATATCGAAAGAAGAAGTGCGCAATGGTAGAGAGGAAGACCTGAAAAGAAGAAATTGGAAGTTATGAGTCGTTGGTTATAGTTTTATATTTAAAAAGGTAATAACTGGATTGATAAAGAAAACAAGATGACAATATAAACTTAAACTGGATTGATAAAGAAAAGAAGATGTCAGTATAGACTTACTATGAAGCCGATGCGTTTTTGTTGTTGTGGTCGATGGTCAGTGGAGTCCTCTTGACCGGTTGTTTCCCTTCCTAGACGAGGTTGTCCATTCTCTGTTGGAACCATTCTTTGATGTAGCTTCTCATGGGAACCATGTTGATTTCATCCTGGATTTCTATATCGTAAAGGTAATTTTCTAATTTCCTTAGATCCATTGAAATACCATGCAAACTCTGTTCAATTTCTTCATTGTGTGTCACATAGTCCAGTACCCAATGCTTGAGCTCATCTAGATGATGTTTAGCTATGCCATAAAACTTTTCGAAAGACAACCCTTTTAAAATATCAAGTTGTTCATGGAAGGTTTCTTTGGTTATTGACAAGGATTTGAGAATCAAGTTTGGGTCTTGAACCTTGTTGGTACTTCTAGCTAAGTCTATTTGGATCAGGCTTGTGAATAAAACTTCATTTTCTGATATGGCTTGTTTACATGATTCGACAATGAGCTCCAAGTTGTTAACTTTCTTTTTCTAGCATGCTTTTACTTTTTTGGTCTGCTTTGGGGAGGGGAGTTTCCCTTGTCTTCTTTTTAGTTCTGATGTGTTGATGACATAGTTGGAAAAATGGGTCAACACCTCTTCACAGAAACGTTGATCATTTTTTAAAATCGCCTCCAAATGTTCGAGCAAATCATTTTCCTTTTTTCCAAAGGAAACTAAATTTTGCGATGTTTCCCAGTCTTCAACAAATAGCTACATTCTTTTGTTGATGTTATTGTCTACAAGGGATCTAGAGCATGCAAGGAGGGTAGATGATACTTTCATCTTGGCTATAGTGGTAGCAAACACATTTTTTGTTAAAGGACTAGAAAATTCTAGGGTTGCAATGAAAGCCCGCTCAAATTCGTTGAGGCGTTCTTTAATTCCTCCAATCGAATCATGAAGAGCATCACCGGTTACTTGGTGAAGTTAATCCATGTGCGAGATTTGTCTTTCCTGTTTGTTATATCTCTCTTTTCAAAGACCATACTTTTAGATTGGTTATCAAAAACAACGCTCTGGAATACGAAGGATGCATCTTCGTCAAAAAATTCGGTCTCAGCTATTTCCACTGCGGACAACCCAATTTTGTGCATGTGATCAGTTTCAATTTCAAATTGCACTTGTTCACTTTCAATTTCGGGTTCGTTCGCCTGCCCTGCATTGTTTTTTCTCTTCTTTGTTAGTGGAATTTTGTGAGAACTATCAATTTTAATGTGAGGAGGGTTCTTATCTCCTCCTCCGTTCGAAGATTTTTGGGTTTTTTTTTACTGGGTTGGGCAGTTGAAGCGATGCTCTGTGATGTTGTGCTCTTGGGAGTGCTGGCGGGGAATTAGGAACTCTTCTCACTGGATACTTTTCCCTGTTATCTATACAATTTAGTTGTGCTTTGCAATGTGTGTGTGTCGCAATCGCTAGAATCAGGATTGTTGTCATCACTGTCCCTGTCTTCAGTGAGGTGTTTATGGATAAAAGAGATGTTAAAGCCAATTTCCAGTAAATGTTCTCGAAAATTCCCATCAGGGTTGAACCCTTTTATCCTTTCAACATACATTAGGTTCAATTTCTTGAAATGGCCGACAAATTTGTCAATATTGTTGACGTTTTTGGAGACGCAGTCTCCTACTTTCCAGGGCAGAGGAATGAACTATTTTTTTTTTGTCATAGAAAAAATGCAACCAGTGGTTGTATTGCCTTGCTATTTCTGCAAAAAACATCTTGTCTGTGATGTGGCATGGAAGGAAAGCAAGATTTTTCTTAAAGCCAAAGACCATGAGTACACTGTGATTTTCCTTTTGTTCAAGTGTGCCCTTCCTGTTCAAAAACCTGGTTTCCTGGACAGACATCCGCGGAGCATCCTTCCCTAACAATAAATCTTTGAAAATTGAGACAAAGCCATTAAAAAATTCATAAAAAAAATGGGAGGCCTTCTGCCTCCATAGGGCCTGGTACTAGAATGTTACTGGATCGAATACACAGTTTATTTTATTAGAAAGAGAAAGTTTTGGAAATGGACAATAGTGCACTATTGCAAAAATCAAGTATGATGACATATAAAATTTATTCGATTTCTTTGAATCATGACAATTGGGAACAGATCTCAATCGAAATTAGCTTCCCCCAATCGAAAATGAATTGTTCCTTGACTTTGAAGTACAAAATATAAATAATTATATGGGAAATGCTTGTCGTGGATGCCTGTGTCGTTATTCTTGTAAACAACCAAGCAATTTGTCAGGATGTATTTTTAAAGGAACTTACCTGCAACTTTCTGATATCTTCAAGAATTTTTGTTAGGTCTTCAAGGAACTCGACTAAGATGTCCAACCCATTGTCATTTTTTTCTAGGAACTTCTTGTAGTCTTGTCCTATGAACGTCAATGTTGGATACGACAATTTTAACATCTTGCAGAAGACCTGAGGTGACAAAGAAACAAGAGAATGGTCGCATAGTGGAGTAATTCTTTGGCTTGCAATATATTTTTCGGCGCACCAAGAGACCACCTCCTTACAGTCAAAAACCTCAAGGATGCAGCCTGCATGAGCGATTCCAAAGCTCCAAATCCCTTCCTTGTGGGAGGAATGGGATGAATAGTGAAAGTATGCCCTGGACCACTGGAAGTTCTGGTCCTCATGTCCGAAGATATTTACTGTATCTCCACAAAAATGTTGTTGACCGGTTGCCATAAGTCTACAAGAATGTCTGTTTCCTCCAGACGATGAATGAAATGAAAAGTTGGAACGGATAATATAACCCTGTGTAAATCTTGGTGCAATGCGTGTGAATGAGAGATCTCCTCGAGACTTTTGTTCATTAATGACAATTTGGACGGGTGTTGTTTGATGCGTTCTTAACATTAAACACTAGTAATTGCATACATAGAAATCCAAACATGGAGGATACGATAATGAGCAATTAAGAATTCTAGATTTCTTGAACGAGCCAAAACGACGACGCGTGTTCGAGATGAACAATCATAAGGGACAAAATAACTCTCCACAGATCTTGGTTTAATGCGTAATAATGGGAGATATCCTCGAGCGTTTCACTCATTAATGACAATGCTGACGGTTCCTGCATGGTGAGTTGTTACCATGAAAGGTTTCTAATTTCATACTAAGAAAGTATAGAGGTCGCGGGCACGTGAAAAAGCGGCTTCAAAACAAGGTTAGAAGGTACAACCATTGCAGGTGAGGGCACGAGGGTCAAATTGTATGTCTCGGAAGTTTTTGAGTGAAATACACGTAACACCGAAGAGGGTATGGTAGGACAGTCCAGAGGGCAATTTGTATATCACTAGTAAGAGCATAACTAATGTATATCAGGAAGGATAGGAAGTTAGTGGCAATGGAAGGTAGCGATAGATAGTTTGAAACATTTGTGAGCCATAGTAGAGTGAATATTGTGAGTTCAAGGAGTCTGGGGTGGAATTGTAGATCACGGAAGTTTTGAGTGCATGATGTATAACACGAAACAAGAAGCAATAGAGTTGCAAAGCGCCAACCCGGAAACCGCGGCCATAAAATTGGCTAAGTATGGAAAGGAACAATGGTCGCTCGGATTCGTCATGTGAGGGTATAGATGGAGATGAAGATATGTTGGCCCACCAACATTGGAACCCGTGATCATAGAAAAGAGACTAAGTATATAACGAGAAAGCGATAATACATGGGAAGAAGAAAAGGGAAAAAGGACTAAGGAGTCTGTGGTGGAATGCGCCAACCCAAAACAATGACTAAGAATTGGAGATTTCATGAATCCATCAATAGGAGGATCCAAAATAGACTGACAAGATCTCCCAAGAAGATGTGAGGCCCCGAAGGTCAAATGTTATCATTCGAAACATTTGAATGCATAATATGTAACACGGAAGAGGGGATGATGTCATAACCCAGTAGTCAATTTGTATATTGTGGAGGGGTGGATACGAACTATTTTGTATCAGTGTGTGCAGTTCTCACTAGTAAGAGTCACTAGTAAGAGCATAACCAATGTAAATTAGGAAGGAAAAGAAGTTAGTGGGGATGGAAGGCAACGATAGATAATTTGAAACATTTGTGAATTATGGTAGCGTGAAGCTTGCGAGTTCGAGGAGTTCGCGGTGGAATTGTAGAGCACAAAAGTTTTGAGTGAAAGATGTACATCACGGAACAAGAAGCAACAAAGTTCGAAACCGCCTAAAATTGGCTAAGTATGGAAAGAAACTGCGGTTGGTCGGATTCGTCGTGTGATTATATAGATGGAGATAAAGATATGTTAGCCCACCAATGCTGGAACCTGCGATCATAGAAAGGCAACTAAGTATATAACCAGAAATCCATAATACACAAGAAGAAGAAAAGGGAAAAAGGACAAAGGAGTCTGCGATGGAATTGTAGATCACATAAATTTTGAATACACGATGTGAACCAGGTAGTCAATTTGTATATTGTGGAGGGACGGATGCCAACTGTTTCGTACGATTGTTTTCAGTTCTCACTAGTAAAAACACAACCAATGTATATTAGGAATGACATGAAGTTAGTGGAGATGGAAGGCAGTGACAGATACTTTGAAACATTTGTGAACCGTGGTAGAATGAAGCTTGCGAGTTCAAGGAATACATGGTGGAATTGTAGATGACGAAAGTTTTGAGTTCAAGATGTATATCACGAAACAAGAAGAAATAGAGTTCGAAAGCACCAGCCCGGCAAGCGCAGCCATAAAATTGCCTAAGTATGGAAAGGAACAATGGTTGATCGGATTCGTCATGTGAGGATATAGATGGAAATGAAGATATGTCATCCCCACAACACTGGAACCCATGATCATAGAAAGGCGACAAAGTATATAACCAGAAGGCGATAACACACGGGAAGAAGAAAAGGGAAAAAAGGCTGAGTGCGTGGTGGAATTGTAGAGAGCGGAAATTTTGAGTGCAAGATGTATATTACGGAACAAGAACCAGCAAAGTTCGAAAGAGGAAACCCGAAAAAGTTTCCAAGAATTGGAAATTTCGTGAACCCAGCAACAGGAGGATCCAAAACAGGTTGACAAGGTATTTCCAGAAGATGCGAGGCCCTGGCATTCAAATTGTATCACTCAGAACATTTCAATGCATAATTTGTATCACGGAAGAGCGGACGATGTCGAAATCCGGTAATCACTTTGTATATTGCGGAGGATGTGATTCCAACTGTTTCATACCAGTGTGTCTAGTTGTCACTAGTAAGAGATAATTTAATATTGAAAATAATGTTTTCAGATACTGTTAGATAATTGATAGGGATTACGATTTGTAAACAATGGAAAATTGCGTAAGTATGGAAAGGAACAACGGTTGATTGGATTCGTCATGTGAGGATATAGATGGAAATGAAGATATGTCAGCCCGACAACACTGGAACCCACGATCATAGAAAGGCGACAAAGTATATAACCAGAAGGCCATAAAACACGGGAAGAAGAAAAGGGAAAAAGGGTTGAGTGTGCAGTGGAATTGTAGAGAGCGGAAATTTCGAGTGCAAGTTGTATATTACGGAACAAAAAACATCAGAGTTCGAAAGCGGCAACCCAAAATAGTTTCCAAGAATTGGACATTTCGTTAACCCGACAATAGGAGGATCCAAAACAGGCTGACAAGGTCTCTCCAGAAGACGTGAGGCCCCGACGTTCAAATTGTATCGCTCAGAACATTTGAATGCATAATCTGTAACACGGAAGAGTGGATGATGTCAGAATCTGGTAGTCAATTTTTATATTGTGGAGGATGTGATGCCAACTGTTTCGTACCAGTGTGTCCAGTTGTCACTAGTAAGAGATAATTTAGTATTGGAAATAATGTTTTCAGATATTGTTAGATAGTTGATAGGGATTACCATCCATAAACAATGGCAATCTCAACCCTGCCAACCATGGAGCCCGTCTGTCAATTTGTATATCGTTAAACTACGAGCGTTGTTTGGAGGACACAAAACAATAGAAGTGCAATGTTGAGCTAGCCAGCCCTCAGGTCCGCTTGTCAATTTGTATATTACGGAATTCCGGGTGCTATTTGTAGGGAACAGAACAATGGAGGCCCAATTTTGAGCCTGCCCGCCCAAGAACCCGCGATCCAAAAAGTGGCTACGTATGGAATGCATCATCCATACATGCTCTATAAAACATCATGTCCATACTTTATAGTCCCATAATACATGGGAAGAAAAAAAGGGAAAAAGGACGAAGGATTCCGTGGTGGAATTGCAGATCACGAAAATTTTGAGTGGAAAATGTATCTCACAGAACAAGAAGCAGCATAGTTCGAAAACGCCAACCCAACAACCACGGGCATAAAATTGACTAAATATGAAAAGGAACAACGGTCGGTCAGATTCATCATGTGAGGATATAGATGGAGATAAAGATATGTCAACACGCCAAAGTTGGAACCCGCGATCATAGAAAGACGATTAAGTATATAACTAGAAAGGGATAATACACGTGAAGAAGACAAGGTCTCTCCAGAAGACCTGTGGCCCCGATGTTCAAATTGTATCGCTCGGAACATTTCAAAGAATAATTTGTGACATGGAAGAGCAGACGATGTTAGAATCCGATAGTCAATTTGTATATTACGGAGGGTGTGGAGCCAACTGTTTCGTACCAGTGTGTCCATTTGTCACTAGTAAGAGATAATTAAGTATTGAGAATAATGTTTCTAGATACTGTTAGATAGTTGATAGGGATTGCCATCCGTAAACAATGGCAATCTTGACCCCGCCAGCCCTAGACTCCATCTGTCAATTTGTATATCGCGGAACTGCGACTGTTGTTTGGAGGACATAGAACAATAGAAGTGAAATGTTGAGTCAGCCAGCCCGCAGGTCCTCTTGTCAATTAGTATATCGCAGAATTCTGGGTGTTATTTGTAGGGCACAGAACAATGGAGGCCCAATTTTGAGCCCGCCCACTCGAGAACCCACGATCCAAAAAGTGGCTACGTATGGAATGCAAAAGCCAGACATACTCTATAAAATCGCATGTCCATACTTTATAGTCTCATAATACACGGGAAGAAAAAAATGAAAAAAGGACGAAGGAGTCCACGGTGGAATTGTAGATCATGAAAATTTTGAGTGGAAAATGTATCTTATGGAACAAGAAGTAGCAAATTTCAAAAGCGCCAACCTGGCAAACGCGATCATAAAATTGACTAAATATAAAAAGGAACAACGGTCGGTCAAATTCGTCATGTGAGGATATAGATGGAGATAAAGATATGTCAACAGGCCAAAGTTGGAACCCACGATCTTAGAAAGGCAACTAAGTATATAACTAGAAAGGGATAATACATGGGAAAAAGACAAGGTCTCTCCAGAAGATGTGTGACAATGTTTATTAATGACAATGTTTTCAAATCCCTGGTGGGTTCTCACTAGTAAAAGCATAAATTGCAGATCACTGAACTTCTTTGGCTGCAACATGTATATGACGGAACAGGGGACATAGGTGATGGATACTGCTAACTCTAGGCCTGGTGGCCAGATAATTGGTTAAGTATTGGCCAAGAGAAAGGTTTGATATCTATTTCAATAGTATTCATACTAATATGTATTAATGGAAAAAGTTTTGATATTTATTTGAATAGTATTCATACTAATATATATTAATGGATTGTTTCTGTTTCAAATGCAAATGATTTCCCAATTTTTAGGATGCTCTTCGGTTCGCAAATTTCGTTGAAACCACGGAATTTTTGACTGCAAGATGTATATAACGCAACAAGAAGCATGAGTTTGCATTGTGGTTTCAACGATATAAATTCCTTATCATCTATTCATCTTGTATTCCTTGCAATGACATGAGAAAACGTCGACTCTCCATAAACATTAAATCTAAATTAAATTAAATGTAATCAAAATTTGGTGTGATTTAACTAAGCAAGGAAGCTTAAGTCGTTCCTTTATTAA
Organism: Picea engelmannii; assembly: GCA_009831015.1. NCBI lineage: Eukaryota > Viridiplantae > Streptophyta > Pinopsida > Pinales > Pinaceae > Picea > Picea engelmannii. Next base: position 550,353 of record ML781081.1, read on the forward strand.
TGCCAAGTTTTTCCAACCCCTAGTGAGTTATGACTAGTTAAAGCATAAATTGCAGATCACGGAAGCTCTTTGCCTGCAAAATGTATATGACGGAACATGGAACATAGTTTTTTCAATACCACAAACCTAGGACCTAGTGGCCAGATAATTGCCTAATTTTTTCCCAAGAGGAAGTTTTTATATTTATTCCAATAGTACTCATATTACTATATATGCATGGATATTATCAAATAGAAGTTAATACTTGAGTTTCCTTGTTGTAATTCATTAATTCATTCTATTTACGGGACCCAAAGAATGAAAGAAAGACAGGTCCTCCAATTTATTTCTTTAAGTATAGGGCTGCCGCCACATAAGTATGGCCTATGACAAATTATTCTTCAATGTAAAATGCAAGCAACGAACAGAGTAACCTTTATTTAAATTGAAGCATTGGGCAACAGAAAGAAAGGCTTGTCGTCCATGTTTAACGACACACAGGGAAAAAAGGAACAAAATAAAATGAAAAGAAATACCAGAGATTGGAAAACACGATAAAAAAATTAAACCACAATTATTCTATATTAAAATAATATCAGTTACAAAATACAGGTAAGATTATTTGCCACAATGATTTCAATTTAGCCTGCCACTGACCCAAAAAAAATATGCACATTGATGAAGCTTGTTCACAGTTTTCTTGACGATCAAATCCTTTATTTGTAAAAAATGAGTTGAATATCAATTGCGGGTCTTGGACTTAATTGGTGCTGGGAACTAGATCTATCCTAGTTTTTTGAATAACTTGTCTCTTACAAATATGGCCTACTTGTAATCGTTGGTTATTCAACATTCCATTCTTTGCCAAGTATTAATTTCCCTCTGTCGTCGAAAACTTGGGGTTTAAGGTGCTTTCCTTGCAATGTTCCTGACCATTGACATCTGAGACAACTTAGAAATGTGATTCAGGACAAATTCAAAGTCAAGGGAGTTGTTTTATGTGACATTAGCTACGGGATGGGAAAAAAATTCAAGTATATTATCACTGTTATTATCCCTGTATTCGATCATATGTTTGGTTGAAAAGCCTTCCTGAAGATTTGTATGTTGAACTTCTTTGTTTTATTATAGTAAATTGGAAGGAACATCCAAGCCAGCTGCAAATTGTTATTCTATTGAGGCACATGACTTCTTTGGGCAGCACAGCTCTGGCAAGTGTATCAAATGTTGTGGATCGCATCAGAATATATCTTTCGTCATAGTGGTGGAAAATATGGTGGCCCACAGAAAGGTATGGAATGTTCAAAGGCGACGCCAAATCTATGGAGACTGCAACTACATCTAGAGGAAACTAAACAAACTTTGACAAAGAACATCGTTGTCTCTCAAGCCGACTACCAAACCCAGAAGAAGCTCAGCAAACTTTGAAATAGAAACTTTTGTAGTGATAATATGTCATTTTATCCACCCATACAGTTTTTGTTACCCACCTCTGCTTACATTCGCAAATGAAGCCGTATTTCGCATCATTTACGAATATCAGAGACCATTTTTTCAACCCATGGTAAGTGCGACGCCCCCGAGGAAGATAAATTCTTCTATGATCTGTAGAAATCGATACACTTTCCAAATCTGTGTTGTTCTAAGAAACTATATAGTTCAACGAAGAAGTATTTTGCACGTGACCTGAAAATCCATTACAACTCCCAGCAAAAAAACAAAGAAGTTCAACAAATAAATCTCAAGGCAGGCTTTTCAACCAACTAAAGCATTGAATATAGGGAGAACACCTACTAGAAGAAACGTGTTCTTCACATCACATAAAACTAGTCTCTCTTCTTTCATTTGGGCCTCAATCGCATCTCTAACTTGTCTTACATGTCCATGACCAGGAACATTAGAACGAAGGCACCGTAAAGCATAACTCTTTGATAATAGAGAGAAATGTCTATAAGTATTTAAAAACAACGTTGGATGATCTTCCGTAGATTTTGTTTTAATTCGTTTTAATGATAGATGTTCTCGATATTTTCGCTTATTAATGTGAATATTTTCGAATATGTACCCTGAATAGTGACTAATAGCACGTATCAACATTCCCATATCTGAGCAGATTCTCAAATCTGACATCTAATATATGCACAATATTAAAGAGGGGCATGGCGTCAAGGCCTTTGTTGGTGACACATTCGTGGACTATGCTGAAACCTTTAAGAAAACTAAAAGAGGATTTTTTTTTAATTTTTTTATTTTTTGCAAATTCAAAATGCAGGCAAAATAAATTACCAGATCCCATAATATTCGCATGTCTATTAATTTTAATGGGAGATGTCTTCGAGCTTTCCTCTTATTAAATCCAATCTTTTCGAACCTGTCTGGTCAGTTATGACTTCTCAAAGCATAACTAATGTCTATTGGGAATGGAAGAAGGTAGCTAGGATGGAGGGGAGCGACAAATGATTTTAAATTTTCCGAACCCGAAAAGGCGTCAACCCGCCAAAATTTGAAAACTGGACTAAGTATGGAAATGTAGGTACGATAGACAAACTCATCGCATCCAGAGGCACGGTTATGAGTTCGAGGAGAGAGGGGTTGAATTGTAGAGCACGGAAGTTATGGGTGCAAGATGTATACACCAAAGATGAGTTTCCATAGTTCGATAACACCTATCTGTGAAGCCGCGTCCAAAAAACTGGCTAAGTATGCAATGGAACGACGGTCGATTGGAACGGCAGCCGGTCGGAACGACCACAAAAACACGAGAAACTATAGAGCCAGAAACGTAGTTTACAAGAGGGGAAAAAAGGGAAAGAACAACTATATCGCTCTCACAAAAAAACTTACTCTCATAACTATGAAACCATAGTAAAACATAAACCATGGAAAAAACATCGCCAAGAATGAAATATAATTTGAGGCCGACAAACTTCGGTTCAACGCATAAGAGCTGCAATTTACATCGACTACAAATTTGTTTCTATGTTATTCTATCTTAATAGTATTGCATGGAGAGTCCACTGCAAAAGAATGTAAGAACAGATCCAACTGCGGATGCAACATCCCAACATTGCAAACCCTAGGAAAACAAGAACAAGCAGCAAATAACAGCCCAGTTAAGAAGCACCAAAAGGCCCAAATCCAGCCACAGGACCCAAACCCTGCAAACTCGAATCAAACAACAATAAGCAGCACACAACGAACAAAGAAGCAAGCAACAACCAGTCCACCAGGAATGATGCAATTCCAATCGTGGTTGCACAACCCAAAATGTGCAAACTGCAACAACACAAACATGCAAACAATAACAACAACAACTGCGAAATAAGAAATCAGTGGAGATGCAAAAAACAAGCATGAACCACTGAACCATCAATGTCGTTGAAGCATATAAATAAAAAAAACGGAAGAAAATGTATTGTAACAAGTCTGCTAAGTAAACATTCAACAGTGCCAAGCCTATTAGGTAAAAATTCTATCAGAAATGCTCTGTAAACATTTAAGAAAAGAATGCAATGTGACAGCTCCTCGACGTATCCCAAAAAAAATTATTATAATTTACGTAATAATAGTTCCAACAGTGGATAATGTATTCCAAGGCCAAACTTTGGATATGCCAACATTTCAAACATTGCCATAAATTTAGCTAGCAGAAAATGCTAAACCAAACATTCGAACTAATGCTAGCATTAATACACCTTCGACCAATGCATAAGAAAATATATGATTTAAAAAGACCATTTACGATCAAATACTTTGGATATGCCAACATATACATTGAGAATAGTGAAGCCGACAATAAGACCTCTAATCCATTGTCCAATAAAATCATGACAAATATGGTAATTTTTATTATATAAAAATCCATCTTTTCAGTTCCCTGGTTCCAACAATAGATTATATGGAAATATTTGTGGTCAAAGGACAAACTAATACGAAGTCAACGAATTATCGATCACTATAATCCCTCTATGCCTACCACAAGAACTAATAATAATATTATGAGTGATATATATAATAATTAATATTAAACATAATGTACTGAGTCAAACATAATTATAATTAATTCACTATTCTTTAATCTTCATTTTAAATGTCACCTCAATTTTAATAATAATGTTGTGATATATATATATATATATATATATATATATATATATATATATATATATAACATTATGCACTGAATCAATCATAATTATAAGTGGTTCACTACTTTTTAATCCCCATTTTAAATGTCGCCTCAATTGAAGCAAAAGATACCCCAAAGTTGCATAATCTTTCACTATTACATTTAAGACAAGATTTTATACAGTAAGTCGTATACTAATAGTGGCCTTGGTTGAAGCAAGAATTTGTTGATATTACTTTTAAGGCGGGATTTTATACCAAAGAGACAGATTGAATATTTCAACATACAGACGCAGATTGCACTATTTTATTTCATTTGCTGTCAATAACCTAATCCCAACAAAGTATCTTTACAAAGGCCGACACACAAAAAGATTTTGTAGGCCAATATTGGCTTTACAAAGGCTACGACAAGGGATATTTTTTTATGATTGGCCTTCGACAGGTTTATCAGCTTAAACAATGAAAAATTTAATGGTTTTAACCACTCCAATATTTGTTTTGTTTGAACAGTTTTAATAAAGAATATTGATCATATTATTAAACTCAAATTGCATTTATGGTGAAAGACAATTTTATCATCAAATTCCATCCAGGATCTTAAAGTATCAAATTCCATTCAGGGTCTTAAAGTAACAATTTCATTGATCGCTTTACAACTACTACGACACAAGATGATGAATATATTTTTATAATCCTAGTTTAAACCTTTTAAGTTTTGGTCCTTTTCTAAGTTCAGTTACAAATAGATGATAGATACCAAGTTCAATTTACAATTAGATGGATAGACAACACCAAGAGAGAAGACAATTGCAAGTTGTTCAGTTAAGCTAAGTATCGATAATGAGGATCAGTCAAGTGAAGTGGCATGATTAGTAGGTTAATATAGAAGATTAAGTTGATGAGGAGCAATAAGATAAGTTGTATATATTTCATTATAAAAAAGAACAACAAGCAGAAACAACTTGTATATCAATGCAAACTATCAATAATAACAAGTAGGAGCAAGCAAGAAAAATAAGTAGGAGCAAGTTGCTCATGTTAACCATTAAGATTAGAAACAAGGAGACATAGCAAGTTGGTCATGTTCACTATTAAGATTAGGAACCGAGAGAAATTTGGTCATATTAACCATCAATATTAGAAACCAGAAGTTGAAGCAAGTTGGTCATGTTCACTATCAAGATTAGGAAAGAGGAGCCAGTTGGTCATGTTAAGTATCAATAAGAACAAGGGGAGGAACTAGTAGTATATGTTAGGTTGTAGATATTGGGACTAGTTTATGTATGTTGTAGCTTGCACTTGGAAATCAAGATACCACCTAATTATTTTTTATTGGTAGCTTGCTTCCCTATACACATAGATTATTAACTATGCAACTTTACCCCATATAGTCTTTTCATTATCAACAAGAAATGAGTAACAACCAACTATCCCATTAGGAACCAAGAACAAGTATCAAATAGTCTATCTATGTTCACTATGCAAGAAAAAGGAGCCAATAGTAGTCTATCTATCACTCTCAAGAAAAACCAGGAGGAGCAAGTAGTATGTCTTTAGGTATGAAGCTTGAAGTATTTGATGCTACAAGATAGAAATAAGATATTCTTTGTTGTTATGGAAAGGGTTTGTATAAGTAGTAATCTCCAAGAGATGATATTATTTTGGTATTTGGTATTAATAAGATTATGATCTTAGGAGATAGGTTTAAGTCTGAAAAGATAAACTTAGGAGATAGGTTTAGATGGGTTTAAGTCTGGAAAGTAAGATATATATTTGTATGTATAGTCTGTATTATAGCTATTAAAATTATGATTAAGATTTTTGTTTAAGTAAGAATAAGAACAAGAGGAGGAAGTTGAAATAAGAAATGATTAGCTGGATTAATATTATATTTGATTTGCTAGAGTTGGAATTCCTTTTTAGTATTTATTTGTATTAGATAAGTTAGAATGAAGTATGAGTTAGAATTAGGATTTAGATAGATTTTCTATAGACAAAGAAAGAAATCCATAGGCTATACCAACATAAGGAACTTCCCTCTTATATATCACTATGGCTCCTCAACACGTGTTTTAGGGTTCACTCTAGTTTAGATCTCCCATTTTAAAGAGTTTATTTTTTTTAGAATTAGGTTCTTAGATTAGAAAGAGTTGGAAATACAAAGAGTGGAAGTATGAGCTCCCTTATATTAGAAGCGATAGATTGTATGAATTGGGATTAGTTTTTTTTCATGCGAAAAAAGGAGTTTCACTGTTATTCTATTAGAATGAAATGAAACTTTTTGTTACATAAGGAACTAGAAAGTAATGATCAAAAATAGATCTATAGTCTTTCCTTCCTATCACATTTTCTTCCTTTCACATTTTTACCTTGTAGTAAAGTTTACAAAAAGGCATATAGAGGCAATTACAAAAATTCAAAATCAATACATCTGTAATGTCCCAAGCTAGAAAATGTAAAGATTTTCTGCATAGACAACAATTCCATCAACAATTTCTTCATAAGTGAGCCATCCAATGTTTCCTTTGAGGGCCTTCTTGGAGAGGTTGTCTGCTACTTTGTTGAACTGTCTATGTACATGCATAAATTTGATGGATTCAAATTTGTCCTTTAAGCTTCGTATCTTATCCTTTCAGTATTTGAGATATATCAAGTTCAGGTTGTATTTTGAATTTATCCAATCGATAGTGACCTTGGAATCTCCAACAACCATCAATTTTTTTATAGAAAGGATGGAAGAGAGTAATAGTAATCCCCATAAACCCAAGAGTTATGCTTTCGTATTGTTTCCATTTCTGCCAACAAAGTGATCTTTGATTGTGTGGTATGTAGAGATTTTTAGATAGATTCCAATGCCACTTATATCATCATTTGTTGCTCCATAAAAAAAACCAATTGGTGTATCATCAAAATAGTTTGGATTTAAGATAAATTCCATTCTGTCTTCTTCCTCTTTGACTGAGTAATCTTTGAATGATTGTATAATTTTGGTGAATATCATAGGATCCAATCTATTCCAGTTCTCAAACAATATTTTGTTTCTAAATTTCCAAATGCCCAAAAATGACCAAAAAAGGAATATATCTCAATTTTGGAAATTGAATGAACTAGTGATTCAAATTTTCCTTTATGGAAGAGCATTTCCATTCACTATCAATCTTCAAAAACTTTAACACTTCAGACCAAATTTTTTGTTTTTTTGTACAATCCACAAATAGATGGTTTGTAGTTTCTTCACCCCTTAAACATAGACTGCATATTGAGGGACCTATGCCTCCTCTTTTTTTATAATTCACTCCAGAGATGATGCAGTCTTTTAAACACAACCACATAAAACAAATCATTTTAATTGGGATGTTCACATCCCAGATAGATTTGTACCACCACCTTCTCTCTTCCAAATTGGTTGTATATAAGATGGACCGATATGCTAGATTTGCAGTCACTGCTCCTGTCGATCTCTTCCATGATCAAACGAGCTTATCATTTGAATTTTTGAGGTGGATGTCGCTGCTATTTAAACTTGAAACAAAAATTTCTCATTCGGTTTTTAGTCCACATGATAATCCAAGCTGGTTAGACTCTAACCATTTATGAATTGTTTCAGAACCATGAGAAACAACTTCTTGTGCTAAAGTGTAAATGCTTGAATTATTCAAAAAATGGATTAAAGGAGTTTACAATTTAAAATTGGAGTTGCAACCAATAAAAGGATCACGACCTAAAACAACTCGATTACCTGAGCCTATCTCCCATGCAAACCATCTTTTGATAATCAAAAGAGAGCACATAAATTTTTTCCATATGATAGAAGATCCTTGGGGCTTGTGATCATCTCTACCTAGGTAGGAAATAATATCGATACCTTTTAGATATTTTTTACTTAGAACTGTATTCCATAGTCCTGAACCAAATAAACCTCTCCAGCATGAACTGCAATTAGTTATTCCTTATGAATAGGATTATTATATTTGTTGAGTTTGTAAGGAAAAAACTCTTTAGAAGTATTAGGAGTTTGGGATTAAATTATATATATTTGGTCTTGTTACCTTATCAAAGCTTATAGAAGTTTTAGGAGTTGGGATTAGATTATATATATTTGGTCTTTTTACCTTATCAAAGTTTATAAAGTTGGTATCACTGGGAACAACAATTAATTGACAAAATGTTTTATAGTAAGAAAAATTAAAATTAATTGACAAAATGTTTTGTTAAAGTGAAAGTATTTATATATTATATACTCATCTTCACGAAGGTATTATTGAAGATTTTAAAAGTCTATTAAAGGGAATAGGGCAAGTATGCTTTGCTACCGCAGGACTAGTTCTGGTTGCACATAGTTTGGAGAGAATCCAAGCTGTTTTTGCCAACAAAAGATAATGCCCGAGTCTTTTGAAGGAAGTGAGTAGATTGGCTATAGTTGTTAAGAAATTCAAAGAAAGCTTAGGTTGAAGGAAGGAATGAATAATACAATAAAAGAAGCAACAAAATTGATAGTGAAAGGCTGCAGGACATGCAATTATTTGACGAAGTCTTCCAACTTTGCCCACTGAGCACTCAACATTCCAACTTTAATGGTACTTTAATCATGTGTATATCGTAGAAGCATTTTTTCAGTCAAGCCCATGTTTTATACGTGTTTTAATGGAATTTCATTGTGGCAGATTCTTCTCTTATATCTACGTAAACTTGAAGATAATTTGGCAAAGTACAGGGAAATTAATACCCAGATGGGTATTCATATTTTAGATGCTATCAATTGCAGGGAGAAACCTCCATCCAGAAGATGTTTGAATGCAGGTCAATATATTGTCAGTTTAATTTCAAATTTGTAATTTTATTGAACCTTGCACCAAACAATTGGTTATCTCCAAACTTGAGATAACCAATTGTGATATAATTTTTTATTGTTAATTTTCATTTTCTTATATAAGTAATATGAAAGACACGAACAATGTTAATTGCAAATATTTTTGGTTTTTACATAATAGTAGTTAATCAATTTTGAGATAACCAATTGTGATATAATTTTTATTGTTAATTTTCATTTTCTTATATAAATAATATGAAAGATACAAGACTCTTAATACGGATAAGATTAAGATCATGATTATTAAATCCAATAAGATCCCTTATGATACTTTTGTATATGACAACAACAACTTGGAGGAAGTGACTTCATACAAATATCTTGGAATTGATATTCACCACAAGCTTAATTGGAATTATAGCATTGAGAAAATGATTATTGGGGGATGAAAAGCTTATTATGGGCTTGAAAACAATTGTAAATCAGTTGATCTTTGGAGTTGGGATAAGAAGAAACTCCTCTTTGAGACTCTTGTTACACCTGTTATTCTTTATGGATGTGAAGTCTGTTAATGTTTATGCCATTGTTATAGTTCTTTGCATTTCAATAGATAAGAGCATAATAAGAACAAGATCACTGAGAAATACACATTCACAAGAGACACAACATTTATCCTGGAAAACCCTCTAGGGGAAGAAAACCCAGCAAAACTTCCTTATCATAAATAGCTTAAACAATGTTCAAGAGATAACTCAAACCAATACAGAAAGTCCTCCCCAAGATATGTGCCACTCTTCTCCTCCTCCCTCTGGTAATTGCAGCTTGCCTCATAAGAGAAATGAGCAAGTGAGTTGTGTGTTTGAAGTGAGGCGCTATCCTCTTATTTATACAAGACTGGCACGTGTGAAAGGTCACAACTGGCAGGGCCGACCTCTCACTCTGGGTGGGTAAACCCACCTTTAATTTATTCTGGGTCTTCCATAATAACTACTGGGGCCGACTTCTTATTCTGCCCTTTGTAATTGTCCGATAACCAATCCGCAAAAGGGGATTTGGTCCTTATACAATTACCGACATGATTAATCCACAATGAGGATTAATCCAATAACAATAATAATAATAATGACATGATTAATCTGCAATGGGGATTTAATCCAATAATAATAAGAATGCTCTTTGCAATTACATTATATCAACACTCTCCCTTAACAAGAAGGGTATTCTTCATCAGAATCAGGCGAGAGAGGTCTACATCATCAGTGGCATCTGGAGGACAGTATCGTCAATATCATCTTGAAACATTGGCTAGCACATTTACGAGTCATCGAAAATTTTCTTCATCAGCAACATCATCATTCTCGAAAGAATGCTATCATCATCTGCATCAAATATGTATCAGTAAAAATGATACCTCATCACAGCACTAGGCTGGCACATCACAATACTACACTAGCTCAATGTCACAGCGGTTAAGCTGGTAGCTCAGTGTCAGTCACATCTTGCTTTACATCTAACAACTAGGTCAGAAGCAAGTAATATCATCATCTTGCTTTACGTCTAACAACTAGGTCAGAAGCGAGGAATCACAGCATCATGCTTTACGTCTAACAATGAGGTCAGAAGCATGACTCATCTTTCTTTACGTCTAACAACGAGTTCAGAAGCGAGGAATCATATTGATTTACGTCTAACAACTAGGTCAGAAGAAAGGAATCAGCGGCATCATGCTTTACGTCTAACAACTAGGTCAGAAGCATGACTCATCTTGCTTTATGTCTAACAGCGAGGTCAGAAGCAAGGATCACACGGTGTCATGCTTTACATCTAACAGCGAGGTCAGAAGCATGACTCATCTTGCTTTACGTCTAACAACAAAGTCAGAAACAAGGATCACACAGCGTCATGCTTTACATCTAACAGCGAGGTCAGAAGCATGACTCATCTTGTTTTACGTCTAACAACAAGGTCAGAAGCAAGGATCACACAGCGTCATGCTTTACGTCTAACAGTGAGGTCAGAAGCATGACTCATCTTGCTTTACATCTAACAGCGAGGTTAGAATCAAGGATCACATAGTGTCATGTTTTACGTCTAACAACGAGGTCAGAAGCATGACTCATCTTGCTTTACGTCTAACAATGAGGTCATAAGCAAGGAATACATCTACTCCCCCTTTCAGGGAGGGTCCTTTCGAACAATACCAAGCTTATCTCGAAAGTGTTCAAACTTTACACGAGATAGAGGCTTAGTCAACACGTCAGCAACATGTTCATCCGTGCTAATGTACTGGAGCTTCAAGGCTCCTCTCTTTACCATGTCGCGGATGAAATGATAGCGGATATCTATGTGCTTCAACCTGTCGTGGAACACAGGATTCTCTATCATTTTAATGCATCTTTGATTGTCACATAGAATCACGGTTGCTCTCATCTCCAAATTAAATAGGCCTGTCAGCAACTTTCGAAGCCATATAGCTTTGCAGCTAGCAGAACATGCGGCAATGTACTCTGCTTCCACTGTGCTGAGAGAAATACTAGATTGCTTTCTACCCTGCCATGAGATCATAGCTAATCCCAAACTGAAACAACATCCGGAAGTGTTTTTTATGTCAGCAACACTTCCTGCCCAATCTGCATCAGTATATCCACTCAATGTGAAGTCATGATCTCCATCATAGCTGAGACCATAATCCATTGTAACTTTAAGGTACCTCATCACATGTTTTGCAGCCACTAGGTGAACACGTCTCGGCTCTACCAGAAACTGACTCAAGGTGTTCACTGCAAAACAAATGTCTGGTCTGGTGTTCGTCAGGTACATCAACGATCCAATAATATGTCTGTACAGAGTGGCATCTATCAAATCTGACGAAGTATCGACCAACAACTTCAACTTCGCTTCCATGGGAGTATTCATGGACTTGCATTCTAGCATGTCGAATCTCTTTAAGATTTCAACCGTGTACTTCCCTTGGTTAAGGAAGATTCTCTCTGGACTCTTCCATACCTCAAGGCCTAAGAAGTAATGCATTAGACCAAGGTCTTTCATTTCAAATTCTGCGGCAAGTCTCTGTTTACATTCCACGATGAGCTTTTCTTCTCCACTTAAGAATAAGTCATCCGCATACAGTAATAGTATTACTAGTTCATTATCCATAATCTTGAAGTAGAGATTTGAATCTGCTTTACTCTTGGTAAAGCCTAAGCTCGTCAAGAAACTGTCTATACAGCCATACCAAGCTCTGGGAGCTTGCTTTAATCCGTATAAGGATTTCTTCAATCGGTAGACATGAGACTTCCTATCTTCAACCTCAAATCCTTGGGGTTTCTCTATATACACTTCCTCTTCGATAACACCATTCAGGAAAGCTGTCTTCACATCCATTTGGTGCAGCTTCCACTTCATCTTGGAAACAAGAGCTATAATGGTTCTGATCGAAGTGTATCTAGCCACAGGAGTGAATGTCTCTTCATAGTCAATATCTTCCTTCTCGAAAAAGCCACGAGTGACAAATCTTGCTTTATATTTCTCAATACTTCCATCGGCATCATGTTTTATTTTGAAGAGCCATTTTGATGATACCACATCCTTACTTTTTGGTCTGGGAACTATTTCCCATACATCATTCTTTATTATGGATTGGTATTCCTCTGTCATGGCATCTGCCCATTCCTTCTTTTGGATGGCCTGTTCAAATCATGTAGGTTCTTCATCAAGTAGATTGCACATCAAAGTCGTGTAACTGGAGAATGTCTTTGGCCTTTTCACCTATGATGCAGGAGCATCGCCGACTCATCAAGCGAGCCAGTGCGGAAGAGGAAGACAGCTGGACAAGCCAGCACAAAATTTTGAAAATGCTTTGGAATTGTTGCGCGATCTTAAATGACTCATTTAAGAAATGGCGCACTTGTATATTGTAATGGACCTTGAGCAGATAGCTCTCGTCCTTTAGTAGTTAGTCGGCATTTAATATAGTTAATGCTGGTAGATAGGAATTTAATTTTAGATTTGATAGCTTTAGAGTCCAAGAGGGAAAACGGATATAGAAACCCTCATTGTATCATTGTAACATGAAGCCTGAGCATAGGAGAAGAAGCAGAAGAGCGAGTGGAGAACTCTATGAAGAACACCCATGTACTGATATTGAATTAATAGAAGAAGATTGATTCAAATTCATGGTTTGTGTTACTCTCTGTATATTGATGTTATGCTCATGAATGTTTGCTTCCAGTCATGCATTTTCTTTATATGTTGTGTATGTGATTTCATGTATGAATTGAAGTCTGAGAGGGAGATGGAATGAGTTTCAATTGTTTCTCTAATTGAGCCAGAGGATTCCTGCAAGGAGTGTAGTTGAATTGTCCACAAGGAGTGCGTTGATAGAAGGGTTCAATTAGAGATAGCTTTTGTTCTCATTCATCCCAAGGGTGCAGTTGGGGCACAGAAGTCGTGCAAAGAGTGCGCATGCTGAAGGAAGTCTCAAGGTTGTGAACCTGAGCAAGGAACTGAAGGATTGTTGTTGCAGGAGTGCGCAGGGTCAAGAAACTTCAACCTTCAGTCGAGGTTGAAGGGTTGCCGCAAGGAGTGCATGCAAAGAGTTCTCTCTTTCTAAGAGACTGAGTAACTGTGGAAAGATCAGGAAGGATAGGCCTCTGAGTTGTTGAAGAACAGCATAGACAAGTGCGACTTGAAGTTGCAAGGGTGTCACAGGTTGGCGAGTAGGCGAGCAAGTCTCGTGGAGAGACATTTAGTCATCCTGTGGATTTACGAAAGGAAGAACGGATGGTCGGAATCCTTTGAGGAGATTTCACAAAGTTCCATGGGCCATTGGATCTCATGGAGGTGCAGGAAGGTTACAGTGTAAGTGTGGAAGAGATTCGAAGCTCGGGAGGGAGTAGAGTCGTCGATCCCGAGTCAAAAGGACTGTCAGATCTACACGTGATATCGTGTATCGAGGATTCGCGAGTTGAAGCTCCAAGTTGTTACAACGAGAATTGCGATATCGCGATCCGTGATATTCCGACAAACCCAGAACCATCCATTGCTTGGGACGCATGTTAGGAGATCCAAGGAAGTTGGGGTTCGGAGAATCGGGGATTTCGAGAACAGAGAAATCTTGCCATTTGGAATCGTGAAACGTGAAATCCCGACGGGAGAGTTGCATGGGACCACGAGAGTCAGAGTGGAGGACAAGTGGCACAGTATCGGAGATCGGGAAAAGGCAAGACCCGAAACCTTGAGCATTAGGACTCGCAATCCCGTGAATTCCGAAGTCTTGATAAGGTGACGGGACCATTGAATAGTCAACCCACACGTGCATCGGAGTATCGGCACATCGGGGTTCGGAGTTCATAAATTACATTTGTTGACGTAGCGAGTAGCGATTTCCCGATAGATATAACCTTGATAGCAAGGGAGAAATTCAACATTGACTCGCGTCGAAGTTTGGGGAATCGTGAGGCACAAAACATGCGACCATAGGATTCGTGAAATCGCGAAATCCGATTTCCCGATCACTAAGGGAGATCTTTTGAAGAGTTGTTGTGGGTAAGGAAAATTCCCGATAGGGAGTTAGAGGAACATTTGAGTTCTTCGGGCCATGAGTGGAAGAATATCCTGAGGGAGCGGGCATGCCTGCGGGTGCAGCTGCACCAAAGTGGTATCAGAGCACAGGAATATCTCTTTGCTTTCTGTAGCAGAGAAGAAGAAGAATATTCACCATGCCGCCCAGGAGAGAAAGACAGTCACCCGATCCAGAGGATAGGGAGGTGCGGAGAAGAGGCAGGCAGGTAGCAAATCCAGAAATGGAGAGGCAAATGCGAGATCTTCGAGCAAGACTCGAGGACATGGAGACAGCGCAAAGATGCATAGTTAGTGCGGGGGATTTTAGCGATTTAGAGGATGATGTTGAAGCTGAACGCGATGAGGAAGTTGCAGCCGAAGATGCAGCCAATGAACGCCTAATTAAATCTATTTCCAGGATGGGTGCAAAGGCAAAGATGGACATTCCAGTTTACGAGGGAAATATGGATGCAGAGGAGCTACTAGATTGGATTAGGGCTCTGGATACATACTTCGATTATGAAGATTTCGAAGAAGATAAGAAGGTCAATCATGTTGTTACACGCTTGAAGGGACATGCAACATTGTGGTGGGATGAACTACAAGCAGATAGACGTTGTAAAGGCAAGCAAAAGATCAAGAGATGGGACAGAATGATCGCGAAGATGAAAGCAAAGTTCATCCCAAGAGACTATCAAATTACTCTGTTCAGGAGGATGCAAAACCTGAGACAGAAGCTAATGACAGTGAAAGAATACACTGAGGATTTCTATTGACTGAACATCATAGCAGGTCATCGGGAGAGCGATGATGAGAAGGTTGCTAGATATCTGAATGGTCTGAGATACGAAATTCAGAATGAATTGAGTATGGCGACCATTTGGACTGTAGAGGATGCTTATCAGATGGATCTGAAAGATGAGGAGAAGCTGAGCCGTAAGCAAAATCAAAGAGGCCGAGGCAGAAGTCAGCCCAGAGGCAAGGCAGATGCCCAGGACAAATACCAGAAGCCCAAGGAGGAATGGAAGAAACCTCAGGGTAAAGTTGAGAGAGGTGGGACCTCACAGCGAGGGACATATGTTGAATAGAGAGGGCAGCATATAGAGTAGAGCGGAGGATATGTTGATGCAAACAATTTTCCTCGTACCTGATCCAAATGGATTTTGCATCCTCAAGTTAAATTATCCAAATGGTATAATGGTTATGGGTATACTTCGCTCTTCACATGCTAATCTCTTTACGATACTAAGCCTTTTATATCGCTTGCCACACATGGTGCATTATGCTATGTTAATATATTATACATAGGAGATATGGGAACGTTGCAATGCATTTTTTAAAAAAGGTTTAAATTATGCAATATTCAATGCTGTACATGTATTGGTTCGATGAGTGTGCAATTGTGCACGGTTTATACCGTTTTGAAGGATGGTTTTCGTGGAAATGGGAAACACGTCTGTGTACAGGTTCATTGCCTCGTTTTGGCAGAGCTTTCGGTGGGGTATCCTCCAGTTTAGCTGGGAAAACCTCCCACTTAACTGATCATTGATGAGTACGGTTATTATAACAGAGATTTGGCCACGACAGGGGTGTTTTTGCTACTAAATAGCTCGGCTGGGAATGAAATAGAGGTATAATTTCTGTTAAGAGAATAACCACAGCATCATTCCCGTTCTGCCATAACTCGGAGCATCTTTTCTGTTGATTGAAACATTATTATACTGAGAGGTCATGTGCTATAAAGGGGGATTCAGCCTATGCACAAGGGAGGAGAGTTTTTTTGGAAACATTTTGTGTTGTTGCATTATAGAGTCAACTACGTTCTGTAGTAGTTTTCCTACTGTTGAAAGCTTTATAATTTCCAGAACTTGTAGTTTTGAGGACGCTGCACAGTATTCTTGTTTCATAGTCTGCTGGAGATTGTTCCTGTAAACCATTGTACCATTTTCAAAGATTTAATTGGATCGCTACCCATTGGAGAGGGACCCGAAGACGTAGCCCAGTGAAGGGGGTGAACTCCGTTAACAAATTCAGCATTTGTGACTCTCTTTTTAGCTGTGTTTTTCACTCTGTTCGTGTTTTCATTTTGCTGTTATCTTCATTCTGTTTCAGTATCACAGTTTCATATTACAGTAGATATTTACATGTAAAATGTTTCGTATACATGCTGAGCATTCATATGTATTTTAAAAGCACTAAAAGTTAGATCTTATGGATCAAATTAATGGTATTAGAGCAGGTTTACTGTAGTGCAAGATTGTGAATGCTTACCAGGTCAAAATCTCAGCTCGGTGAAGGAGAATTAGTTGAAGGTGACCCTGAGACTGGTTCAAGGAAAACATTCCCAAAAGCCATGTCTTCTCCATGAGGGGAAGAAGGACATGAGGAATGGGAGAAATCTGTTCTCACTGAAACAGAGTTTCTAGAGGCCTTTATCAGCATGAAAAATATGGTGGAAATGCTTTTTAAAGAACGTGCAGAAAAGAAGAAGAAGGAAGATGAAACTTCGTCCAAAGATGCAGAATTAAAGAGCGAAGAGAAGGGTAAAGGCGTAGGCGATGGTGATCTTATTGATGCTAATAAATCCTCTTCTTCTCATACTTCTCATTTGAATAATGCTAATATGCCATATTTCAAGCTAGATGTGAAATTTGAGTTACCTATCTATAATGGAGACTTAGATGCTGAAAAACTAGACAA